>JBBPDI010000023.1:344717-360605 GCA_037974545.1 Cucumis variabilis
AAAGAAAAGTTGAATGGCTAAACAAAAAAGTGTCTTTATAACGATTCAAAACATAACTGCAGCAGAATATAATTTCTAGATTCTCCCATTGTCTTTAGGATTTATGAGAACTTGAATTTATGGATTGTAGTCTTTGGTTTCAATTCTGGACGATATTGAATTTATTGTTATATATTGGACGCATGGGAATGTATGACTATAGCTTTGGACTAAATTCTTTAACTAGTGACAATTAGATAAGAATTTGTTAGAAGCTATAGATGTTAACATGTAGATCTAATTTGATGCACATTGATTCTAACCAACTTAGAATTGAACTTATTGAATGTCAATTATTAGACCCTTGAAAATTAGGCATTCTACCTAGGGGTACTTAATGCTAATTGGGAAATACAACAATGCATTCTATTGGGAAATTCTACTAGTAATTTTACTTGAGTTCAAGTCAAGCTAAAATAACATACTCATTTTATACACAAAATATGTAGTTTTGGGGGTGGGGTGGCTAAGATTCATAAGGAAATTAAATGAATGGAGCAAAAAATTAGAGAAAAATCCAGCAAACGACCAAATCCATATTGATTAAATTTGGATAAAGAACCAAAACCAGCCCTCTTTTTCAAGAACAAAAACTAAAAA
Organism: Cucumis variabilis; assembly: GCA_037974545.1. Classification (NCBI taxonomy): domain Eukaryota; kingdom Viridiplantae; phylum Streptophyta; class Magnoliopsida; order Cucurbitales; family Cucurbitaceae; genus Cucumis; species Cucumis variabilis. The sequence goes on from JBBPDI010000023.1 coordinate 345,357, forward strand.
CCATAAGCCAAATATTAAAACAGCAACAACAGAGAGAGAACAAAAAACATGGGGGGCTAAGATTCATAACAAACTTAAAGTGATGGAGCACCAAATAAGAGTAAAAACCAGCCACTTTAACCCAATCTAAATTGATTAAGCTTGGTTAAAGAACCAAAACCAGCACTCCTAAAAAGAACAAAAACCAACATTATGCTGAAACAAGTTCCAGCCACAAAAAGACCAAGTTTCAATGAATAAGCATGAAATAAGAACAAAGTCAGCAGCAAAGAGACCAAGTTTAACAGATAAACCAGCAACAAATAAAACAAGTCATGTAGTAGACAAACCAAATCCCATAATATACATACCAAAGTCTCAGCTAACTGTGACTTAAAGAGTTTACCATCTTTCTTTAACTATGCCTGTTTCAAAACCATTACTCGTGTATTTGCCCTTGAAGAGCAAGAACTATGCTTTTTCTATATATGGTTAAGTATCAACAATTTGGAATACTATTTATCAAGTCAGTTTAATCATAACGATAATAGTATGAGAAGTCATGCCATATCCTTGGTCAATCGAGCATAACCTCTTCGACTACGAGTGTGAGGAAACTGTTTTTTTTATTATTATTATTATTATTTCTTTGAATTTTGCACTTTTTGCCTAAGAAATTATGGCCAACACATAAGCCAACAAATATATGAATGACGTTTAAAGTTATCTCCATACATTGAATATCAAGTAATATAAAACAATATCGTTTTGCCCATCAAATACGTTTCACATACCTTAACTAGTGCACTTGTTTTCTCCTTCACAAAGTCCTTCCAATCATGTGCTGAGTTCATAATATTCGGCTTAAGATTAGCCAACTCCTCATCACTCAACTCCTCATCACTCAAGGGCAAATCTAAGAAAGGACTGGAGGGCTTTAATATTAATTTTGAAGTTTAAAAATACATTATATTAAGAAGCAAATTTGGTTTTTTGTGAAGTGGCTATGCAGCCCTTTTATAACTCTAACATCTTGAGTTTGAATCCTATCTCTTGTAATGATTTTTACGGATTAGTTCTTATTCTAAATGGGATATAATTTGATTTTCTAAAAAAATAATATTTTTTATTTTTATTCCAAATATCAATAATTTTCTTATCAAATGATTTTCTAAATGGGATATAATTTGATATGAGACGCGAAGGTTGAGATTGGAGATGGGTGAAAGCTACTGGCCGGTCTCATCATCCTGGGTTCGAACAAAATGGATGCCTCGGATCAAAGACGGACAATAGAGGAGACGCTGGAGACTTGAGATGAAAGAGAAAGAGATGCCGGTGAGATAAAGGAGAAGGAGACGCCAGTGAGACGAAGGAGAAGGAGATGTCAGATACTTGAGTTAAGACGAAGGAGAAAACACCGAAGGAGAAGGCGCGCGAGGGAGAGGTAGAGGCAGAAATCGGAACTGGAAGGCAGAGAGTCAAATACGTGGAGGCGAAAGTCGGAAAGAGAAGACGTGCAATTTTGAAATATTAACCTAATTTATTTTTTTATTAAATAATATATATATATATATATGGGTTGGGTTGGGTTGAACCGAATTTTTCAACCCCCAACCCGAGACCCAATCCAACTTGAAAAAATTAATTTTTTTAACCCAACCCAACTCATATTTTAACCTAACCCAACCTAACCCTTGTTATATGGGTTGGGTAGTCCGAGTTATTCGGGTTCAACCCATATTCTTAGACTCCTACCCTAAACTAAAAAAAATTAGGGGTTTATGAAAAGTTATACCTTGCAGCTATCTTATGAACGACTACACCTCTCACGAATTCAAACAGACCACCACTAGTAGTCACATATTATCCTTTTGACGAAGAACTGAGTTGTAGGACTCGATTGAAGAAGGAACCGAGATAGAGATATCAAATTTGGAAATGAGAGATCTTTTTTTTCTTTTTGGTGTGAGAGAGGTGAAGAAAAATATTTTTTAGTAAAAAATAATTTTTTAAATTTTTTTAACAAAATTCCAAAAGTCTTTGAAACTAAAGATTCAAAACTAATTTATAAAGAAATTACATGCAAAATGCATGCAATTTAATTCACCATAACTCAACACCTCACAATCCACCAACCTTTGGTAAAATTATTCACCATTCCAATGTCTATTAGTGGGCTTGATGTCATCACCATGAGCCTCCACATAGTTCACTAAAAGTTAGTAGGATTATCCAACAAAATATTGGATTTTTCCACTAACTTTAGTCAAGGGGTAAAATGGTCATTTGACCATTCAAGCAAAGTCAAACTTTGATTTTTCCAAGACAAAAGTTAACATTTTGACTTTTTACAATTTTGATCGTCTTGACCAAATCAAACCTCTCGAGCATGAATCCACATTCATCTTCTCAAACTTCAAAAGTTTGACTTTTCAAAGTCAAAAAGTCAAAAGTCAACATTTTGACATTTTATAATTTTGATTATTTCCATCATTTCCAAGCTTTCGAGTATGAATTTGTATTCATATTTACAATATTTAAATATTATTTAAACATAAAGTTATATTTCTAATCTGAAATCTGACAGCTATGTCACATATACTTATCGGTTTCTCTCTTCTCATTCGAATTATTCAACTTATTCCATCATACTGTTCTAAGTTTATTCCATATAAGCTAGCAGGGGAATCTAATGGACCTATAAATCATCGGCTCCAACGATTCAAGATTAACTGACTAAACTCTTTTAGTTAATCAACATTCGTTAACTAACGGGTCATTCCACTAAAGTTTCACAGTTGCACTCCCCTCACTATAGATATATTTGTGTTCATTTGATAAAACTGTGATTAGTTAGTTAATCCTTCGCGGGTTGTTCGTACCTCAGCTAGGTCAAAACATCATTTTACCCCTGAGACTACATCTTGCTCCTTAAGTACTACTGACCCACTATTGAACAATTGGTTTAAGGTCCAACCTACAAACTAAATTTCTTTTGGACTAATGAGAGGGTGGACCCCTTATTCAAGACTTGGATTTAGTGCTTAAGAGAACAATCTATCTACTAACCCTAAAGCGGGTAGGAGTGAATTTCGTCTTGCACCCTATGTCCCTAGCTATCACTCGATTTTAACCCTAAAATGGGAAGTTTATTGGGCCAACGCTAATGAGTTGCCCTCACCTATGAAGATCTAAGGATAATCTCGTGTGAACAGAAGTTCATAGCTGGCTCAAGATTAGGATTAAGTTATCTAGATCATCAATAACCGAAATAGTCTGTTTTGAACAGTAAACGACGTTATAACGTAAAAATGACTATTTCATGGTTCAATCTTATGTAAATATTTTACATAGGAGGCCCCCACTTTTATGTCTCTACATGAACAATTCAGGATCACCTCGTTTATACTAACTACAAAGCGGGTTGCATCTATAGTTTCTCTGAATAAGGCGCTCAACATTTATTCATATTCTATAGACTATTTAGGCTATATACTCGAACTTGATCCACGTTTATTTGTCTACATAAAGTTTAAGTTTACTCAAAAATGGCCTTGGAATTTAGTTTATTTTGATTTAAAATTATAGTATTCAAAGTCACTAATAAATTCTCAATAATGACTTTATAGAATATGATTACAAACTAAGAGTTTTATGACATAAATTCCAACATAGATAACGGTGACACATTTAAAGCATCAATGTAAGGGCATTGATGACAAAATATTGGTGTCGAGTTATAGATAACGATAACATATTTATTGTGTCAAGGTAAAGGTATTAATGACACAATCTTGGTGTCATCTATGCATATTTAACGACACGTTTTTCCAAGTGTCGTTAAATAGCCTTTCTTGATAGGGGTTTCAATGATTCAAAAGTTGTGTTATTGAAACTCTTTATAACGCAAATTTTGCATCATTAAAACCCAAATTTGTACTAGTGGAAAGGAATTCTTATACTCCTAAACATCTTGATTCGGAGAGTAGCATCTCAGCAAAGGAGGAAGGCTCAGAACTTAGAATTTAGGTTTTATTTAAGTGGCTTGCGATGAAGAAAATGTATTTGTAAAGTATTGAACCAAGTAATAAAATTAAAATTTTGTTTTTCTATCTTTCCGATGTGTCTGTGTATATCCCTATAGTGTTTATCGCGTGGTTTGAGCTTAATTGTTGAAGGCGATTAAGCTAAGTTGGTTGTTCTAATATTTTTTGCTGCATTGATTTGAAAAGATTTTCTGAGTTCAAAGTTAGAACTCTGGGATAAAAACTAGTTGAGAAGTTCCACTTACTAGACGTCCAACTCGTTATCTCGCGGAAAGATACACGTTGGGTATCTAGACGGCACACCTTCTTCTGGCGCATGAAGTATCCAGCAGGGTGGACGTGATATGCAACATTCGAACAAAATAAATGATCGAAGCTCGTTGTGTTTCTTGTCCAAATCCAGAATAGCAAGAAGTCCACAGGTTGAAATAAAGTAGGACAAAGAAGACGATGGTGAGGCCAGACAAGCACCTCCATTCTCTTTATTTCCTTCTCAAAAACCCACTGTCTCTCCACTCCCTGGGTCGAATCGCACTGGATATTAGAATTTGGGACCAAGTAACACTCAGCCCAATACAGCAACCTTTGCCCGATTAAAATAATTCTGGGCTATCATTGCATTGACCATGCGTTCGACCATTCTTTTCTCTTTCTGGAAATATGTACTTACCATAATTAAATCATTTTTATATTATCTAATTGTTAATTTCATTCAATCAAAGTCATCGGTATCTCCAACAGTAAATTCAAATCTTCACCTGGATATCATTGCCCTATTTTAAAAAATAATTACTTTGTTAAAAATGACTTGAATGAAAATAGTAGAGAGAGAAAAGTGTCATATGCTTCTACAGACTACATACTGTTTTGAGTGTAACTCGTAAAAAAAGATTGGTAACTCCAGCCTAGAAATTGTTTGTGTGTGTGATACATAGAAAGGGTGGTATGTACAGAAAATGATGCATTTTAGGTATTGCTTAGGCTTTAGTTTCAAAATCAATATGTTGTTTGATATTATCATTCTATAAATACATCATAAAAGGACCGGATCTAACATTCCCAAATTCAAAGTTCAATTACATTTAATTTTGTTAGAATATTCTCCTGGGCTCGTTTTTTAATATTTTTTTCGTGGAAAGCCGGTGTATATTAGAGGATTTGAAGTAAGAGACTTTGACCTATTATTTAATTAGAAGATATTATTCAAGAATATTATTATTAGCAGATTTATTTTTTATTATTATTAGACGGTTTGAAGCCAATTTCTATTAAAAGAATATATTTAATATAAATGATATTCTTTTAATTAAAATGTTTATCTCAAGATATTATCTTTTAAATAAAGATTTGGTCGTTCAAGATTTTATCTTCCCTTCTTTCGTGGAATATAGCAGTATCTTAATCAGTTCGTGTTTATTTCGTGCTAGTTGTTGTTTTCTTTTTCGAAAAAAAGCCTTTCAGCTCAAACAAGAATATCAAGTTTCAATAGGATGAAGAAACATTGAACCTTAAGTAGATTATTGATGAGAAATTTGATTACGGGATGATTTGCACCAGCTAACATCTTAATCCACTAACTGATAAAAAAAATGATTAAGGGAGAGATTTTTTTTAAAAAAATATAATAGTGATTGATTTACTCATAGTAAGATAGAATCACTCGAGTACAAGATCAAATATATGTGTTTTATTCTTTATACTTATAATCATAAGAATGTAATTGATTCCAGATAGTCTCTTAAGAGTATTCATCTTAATTTAGTTGAAACTTTCCTTATTTTATCAAATTTAATTTTATATTTAAAAAACTTAGTAAGATATTGATTTTACTGATACATCTTTTCCCATATAATCATAAAATTCAAACTAATGTAGAATCTTTTTAGGAATTCAATTAGTTTTCCGTTATCAATCAAATTGACATTCCACGTAAAGATTTATCTCCACATCAATTTAAAATGGAAGAAGCGAAACATGATGTCTTATGAATGGGTGTCGTCCACGTCTATTCAACACGCATGCATGTCAAATATAACAAATTTTTAGGATATTAGGTCTATTGAAAGTAGAGTAGAGTAAAATATGGAATGATAAGTGAATCTCCAAAATTTAACTAATTTCAAAAATTGGAAGAAAAACCGAGGAGAAAAATAGCAACCAATTTCAATAGACAACAGAATGATACTAAAAAATAAAAGGCAAATTAAACTCCATTCTCCCATAACATTACACATTCTCATTCAACAAACGAGTGTTTAATTGGAGCTATTACTTGCAATTGAGGACCGAGCTTCTCGTCTATAACCTTCTCGGTTTTGACACTCAACTTAGCCAAACTGCTTTTTTTTCTCGTATGCAGCTTGAGACCTCTCTTTCCTCTTCCTTTCAAGCTCCTGAGAGAAAGAAAACAAAGAAATCATAATAAGTTTGTAGAGCCAGCATCATCTTTTTACTTCATCAGTATGAAAGTGATCGACCCCGGTACTACATCAATACAGCAAGAATGGAAAAAAAGATATTATATCACACACATGAGCACATGACAAAGTTTAGTATGGGGAAGGGTTAGTTACATTTTGTATTATAAATAAAAAAAGTTGGGGGCGGGAAATTAGTATTTTTGTTGTGAGTGTATTTTTTGTTCTTCCTTGAGAGAGAGAGGGAAACAGAGGAGAGACACGACGATCTACATTGTTCTAGGTTTTTCATCTTATTCTAAGAGCAATAATATAGTACTGAATTCATACCAAAGCTGGTTTCCATCAAATTGGTATCAGAGTATTGATTTCGGGCAAGGAGAGGAAGGATGGTACAAACTCGGATTGAAGAGAAGTTTGAGGCGTACGATCAAGAAATGCATGCAATTAAGAAACAAGTCAGTAAAATAACGGCGATCGAAAGAACCTTAATTGAAATATCAAAAAATTTGGAGACATGCCAGATGATGTTGAGAATCATGGAGTCGGTGGTGCAAGATCGATCAGCGATGAGTGAAAAACTGTCGAAATTGACTATGTGCAATTCGGCGGTGAAGGATGCGACGGAATGCGAAGGATCATCAAAACAGGAGAAGTTGAAAAGAAGACAGACGACGAAAGCAGAGGAGATCATAGCAAATTGAAGAAGGTCCAAATGTCGATCTTCAATGGAGACGATCCGGATTCCTGGTTATTTCGTGCAGAAAGGTACTTCCAGAATCATAAACTTACTGAATTTGAGAAATTAACTGTTTCTACCATTACCTTTGAGGGTCTGGCATTGAATTGGTATTGTTCTCAAGAAGAACGAGAGAAATTTATAGATTGGGCAAATATGAAAGAGAGATTATTAGTACAATTCCGATCAGTGAGCGAAGGATCGTTGTACGAAAGGTTCTTACGAATCCAGCAAACGACGACGGTAAAAGAGTAACGCAATTTATTTTATAAGTGGGTAGCTCCTCTATCGGATTTACTGGAAAAGGTTGTAGGGAAGACTTTTATGTCTGGATTGAAACCTTGGATACAAGAGGAAATGAACTTCTGTGAGCCGAAGGGATTGGCACAGATGATGCGAATTGCACAGAAGGTACATAACAGGGAAGACATACGAAGGGGAGCAAAGTTGTCGGGATATTTTAGAGAGGGAATGAAGAATTATCCAAGCGACAATAAGGCAAATGCCAACGCGAGTATAAGAGAAAATAAAGGGGGAATAAATTGGCCGATGAGAACTATTACATTGCGAGGAACCACAAAGGAAGAGGTTCGTAAAGAAGGCCCGACAAAACGATTATCAGATGCTGAACTCCAATCTAGGAAGGAAAAGGGTTGTGTTTTCGTTGTAATGAAAAATATTCACATGATCATAAATGTAAGATGAAAGAGAAAAGGGAATTGAGGATGATTGTGGTGTTGAAGGAAGGTGAGGAATATGAGATCATCGAAGAAGAAGAAGGGGGGATCATAAGCAATTGAATAATCTGGAGATAATGGAGAAAGATCAGGTAGTGGTGGAACTGTCCATCAACTCAGTAGTTGGATTGTCTAATCCTGGAACGATGAAGGTAAAAGGAGTAATACGGGGAAGGGCAGCTATTGTGTTAATTGATTGTGGAGCCACACACAATTTCATTTCATAGAAATTGGTGAAGGAATTACAGCTAAGTGCAAAGGAGACATCGAATTATGGTGTTATCCTCGGGTCAGGAACTGCAGTCAAAGGAAAAGGAATATGTGAGGCTGTAGAGTTAACGATGGGAGATTGAAAGGTTGTAGATGAATTCCTACCTGTGAAGCTCGGGGGGTGGATGTCATACTTGGAATGCAGTAGTTGTACTCTTTAGGAACCACGAAAGTAGGTTGGAAAAAATTGATGTTGACTTTTACACATCAAGGGAAAAAGGTGATTGATTATACAGGGAGATCCGAGCCTAACTAAGGCAAGGGTCAGTCTTAAGAAGATGATGAAGACGTTAGGAGAAGAGGATGCATGGGAAGAAGAATTAACAATAGATGAATTAGTGGTTGTAATACTCAAAAGTTTTGAGGATATTTTTAAATGGCTCGAAACACTTCCACCTAGCAGAGCCATTGAACACTATATACACCGTAAGATGGGAGTGGATCTGATAAATGTGAGATCGTATCATTACACACACTAACAGAAAACAGAAATGGAAAGATTGGTGGAGGAAATGTTATCTTCAGGAATCATTCGGCCAAGCACAAGTCCGTATTCAAGCCTTGTTTTGTTAGTAAGGAAGAAAGATGGAAGCTGGCAGTTCTGTGTGATTATAGAGCTCTAAATAATGTGACAGTGGCTGATAAGTTTCCTATACCAGTGATTGAAGAATTGTTTGATAAGCTGAATGGAGCTACAATGTTTTCAAAGATTGACTTGAAAAGTTGGATATCATCAAATTCAAATGAACTCAGTTGATGTGGAGAAGACAACATTTAGAACTCATGAGGGACATTATGAATTTCTAATAATGCCCTTTGGGTTGACCAATGCTCCAGCAACATTTCAATCCTTGATGAACACTGTGTTTAAACCGTATTTGAGAAAGTTTGTCCTAGTATTTTTTTTATGACATACTAATATATACAGCAGTGATCTAGTGACGCATTTAAGCCATATGAAGTTAGTTTTGGAGGTATTGAGGAAGAATGAACTATATGCTAATAAGAAGAAATGCACCTTTACAAAATCCAAGGTTGATTACTTTGAGCATATTATTTCGAGGAAGGGGGTGGAGGTTGACCCAGAAAAAATAAGGGCTATTAAGGTGTCGCTTCTAGTGAATGTGAGGGAGGTACAGGGATTCCTAGGTTTAACCGAATATTATCGAAAATTTGTGCAACATTATGGAACAATTGCAGCTCCATTGACACAGTTGTTGAAGACAGGGGGATTTAAATGGACCAAAGAAGCTCATGAGGCCTTTGTGAAACTACAGCAAACTATGATGACTCTTCCAGTTTTGGCTCTACCAGATTTTAGCATGTCATTCAAGATAGAAACTAATGCATCAGGTTATGGATTGGGAGTTGTGTTACTACAGAACAAGCGTCCTATTGCTTATTATAGCAATACTTTGGCAATACGGGATAGGGCTAAACCGGTGTATGAGAAGGAGTTGATGGTTGTAGTCATGGCAGTGCAAAGGTTGCGTCCGTATTTGTTGGGTAGAAAATTTTTGGTAAAGACAGACCAAAGATCACTTAAGTTTTTTCTGGAACAGAGAGTGATACAGCCCCAGTACCAAAAATGGATATCTAAACTATTGGGGTATTCATTCGAAGTAACATATAAGCCTGGCCTAGAAAATAAAGTAATGCCCTGTCCAGGATGCCCCCTTCGATTCAGTTGAATCAGTTGACGGCCCCAAGCATAATTGACATTGTTGTAACCAAAGAAGAAGTAAAAAAAGATGAGAAGTTGCAGCAAATTAGACGGGAGTTAGAAGAAAAGGAGAGGAACTAAATAGTAAATACTCAGTGAAGCAGGATATGTTAATGTATAAAGGTCGTCTAGTGATTGCGAAGATTTCTAGATTGATTCCTATGCTTTTACATACATATCATGACTTCGTGTTTGGAGAAAATTCGGGGGTTCTTGAAAACTATATTGGGAGGAGATGAAGCAAGATGTTAAGAAATATTGTGAGAAATGCTTAATATGTCAGCGCAACAAGACATTAGCATTATCTCCAATTGGGTTGCTTACACCACTAGAAGTTCCTAATAAAGTGTGGGAAGACATTTCCATGGATTTTGTGGAAGGGTTGCTAAAGGCCATTGGCTTAGAAGTAATCTTTGTGGTAGTGGATCGCCTTAGAAAATATGCACATTTTATGCCACTTAAACATCCCTATACTGCAAAGACTGTTGCTGATATCTTTATTAAAGAAATAGTTTGGTTGCATGGGTTTCCAAAATCCATAGTGTCGGATAGAGATAAAGTGTTCCTAAGTCATTTCTGGAGAGAGCTATTTAGACAGGCTAATACACGGTTGAATTATAGCACGTCATATCATTCGTAATTCGATGGTCAAACTGAAGTGGTAAACCAGGGAGTAGAGAGTTATTTACGTTGTTTTTGTGGAGAGAAACCGAAAGAATGGGTTATTGGGCAGAATTTTGGTATAATACCACTTACAACCGTTCGTTGGGGATTACCCCTTTTCAGGCTATCTACGGAAGATTACCTCCCCCTCCAATATTCTATGGAGATCGAGACACACCAAATTCATCACTGGATGAACAGCTGAAGGAAAGGGATGTGGTGCTTGGAGTGTTGAAAGAACATTTACGATTGGCGCAGGACAAGATGAAGAAGTATGCTGACTTAAAAAGTAGGGAGGTCCAATATCATATTGGAGAGTTGGTACTTTTGAAAGTGCGACCGTACCGGTGGATTTCATTGAAAAAAAAAAGAGAAATGAAAAACTATCTCCTAAGTTTTTGGTCCCTATAAAATTCAAGAAAGGGTTGGATCAGTTGCTTATAGGCTTGAATTTCCAGATAATGCAGCTATACATCCTAGTTTCCCAATTAAGAAAGGTGATCGGTCCTCATAAAGAAAATAAGGAGGAGATTCCTATGTTGACGAAAAACTATGAATGGAAGGCTTTATCGGAGGAAATCTACGGCTATTTGAAGAATAAAGCGGAAAGCTGGGATGTGTTGATAAGATGGAAAGGTTTGCCTCAACATGAAGCTACATGGGAGTTGTATGAGAATTTACAGCAGCGTTTTTCAGACTTCCACCTTGAGGACAAGGTGAATTTGGAGAAGGAGAGTAATGATAGACCCCCGATACTACATCAATACAGCAGAAGAGAAAAAAAGATATTATATCACATACATGAAAAGCACGTGATAAAGTTTAGTATGGGGAAAGGTTAGTTAGCTTTTGTATTATAAATAAAAAAAAAACTTGGGGGTAGGAAAGTTAGTATTTTTGTTGTGAGTATAATTTTGTTCTTCCTTGAGAGAGAGGGAAACAGAGGAGAGACACGATCTACATTGTTCTAGGTTTTTCATCTTATTCTAAGAGCAATAATATAGTACTGAATTCATACTGAAGCAATAATAATATGGTCTATATGGAATAAATGAGTCCGACTAGAAACTGAAAGTGGTGTCTCACTTCAGGTTTACGAGTTGACTCTTATGAAATGGAAGACCTAACTGACTACAAGGGCATACCTCTACAAGAAAGCAGCAAGGGCTCCAACCCAAGGTAGCAACAAGGGCACGATCTCATTCCTCTGCTTCCCCAACTTAACTGAGTCCTACTTTCTGTAGACTGATTCCCCTAGAAAGAGAGAGGGGATTCCCACTCTTATGATAGGAATAACGAATAAGAGTAGATACTATCTCGCTAAGGTCTCCAACTCGGTCGTATTCGCGTCTATTTCTTTATTCCTATTTATGGAACTCATTCCTATTCTCATTCCCTTGATTCCGAGACTGTCTCTTTATTTGCTCCTTATGTACATCTACCCGATCTAGGTCCTATGAGAAAATAACTGATGAAATGGAAGAGAAGTCATGATAGCAAGGAAACTGAGACTGTAAACTCTTAGTCCCTTTCTCATTATCCGATCGATATTTATTTACTGAGTTGTAGAACGAGAGAGATCGGAGAGGGAAAAGAGAAATTTAGTATAGAACTATGGTTCAATGGAAGAATTTCAATTTCATTCTTCTGAGTACCAAGCAGGAAGAAGAAAGCCTAGGATCTCAGTTTCGGATCGGTGCGGCGAAGCATAAGAAGAACAAAGAAAAGAAGGGGGCAGGTTCGAACTTGACTTCCCCCGTATCTAATACAAAGATTGCTGAGTTAGGAGGTTTTTAGCATCTCTGAATGAATAAGATCCAGGTGCTTCCGTCCTTCCTCTGTAACCAACGATTATGAAATGAAAAAGACAGTAGATAGTATTTTTGACTACATGCCCAGAATAAAAGAGTGAAAAGCCATTTTAGCCTTGGCAAAGTCAATGAATAAGGGCTTACCGAAGATGACACATACTTAACTGCTATAGAAACTGCAAAAGCAAGAACGTCAGCCTCTGCAGCTGAAACTTCCACTGATGGAGATCCTTCCTTATCAACTGTCTGCCTGGCTTTCTTTCTTTGTGTCTAATAAGACTGAATATGGACCTAATGGATAGTCCCCTTATAAAAAACGCCACTTTTCTAGGGGCTCAAAGAATTATGCGAAGGTTCAGCTTCATTCCTATGAACTTTTCCGCAATATTCTTTGTGCCTTTCTTTCTCTCTGAATTTCATGCGCCTCAAATTCTGATCGCCATTCTCTTGCCTCGTTTAGCTAAACTTTCTTCCCCCCTTTTAAGGGCTGCTTTCTAGTTGTCGAAAGCTTTTCTACCATTTAGAGACGTGAATAATGGCTGAAACCCTTTATCATTCAAAGGATAGACGGACGAAAAGTATCCAGAAGTTAGGGGCGCGGTGATAAGGAAAGATGGAAGGCTTTAGAGCCCCTGAAAGAGGACTTTCCGAAAAGGGAGAAGTAGTCCGAAGGATTTATCCGTAGGACCATCAATATAGTTTGGTCCTACTGGCTCTATAACGATCCTGGTGATATATCCGTAGGAGATTCCGCAAGGGATTAGGAGTAGTCCGGAGCTTCCGTTCATAGTTTTGCTACAGATGATACACGAGGAATCTTTTTATGACAGTTCTTCCTAATAATGACCGGCATATCAATGATTCTTTTCTCCGAGATGAAGCAGCATGCATCGGTCCGTAGAACCTATCACCCCATCTATACTCCTGAGGAGAAGTTTGGTTTCAAACCCCGGTTCAAACAGGAGAAGTACGCCATGCTAATGTCCCTTGGATGATCCACATCTCAGGGTCAGGCGCTGATGAGTACATTGAACTATCCATGTGGCTGAGAACCCTCACAGCCTAGGCACAACGACGCAATTATCAGAGGCGAACTAGCATTAGGTCATAAGCCTTGGTAAGCTAAGGGGGAGCCTTCTAAAAAAAGAATTAGAAGATAGTTACCGAAAAAAGGAAAGTGAAGTAGATTGAATGACCTGAAAGACAGTTACCTAGTCTCACTTAACGAAGGGAAGGAATGAATGGTCATCGCTACGTGGGTAAGAGAGAATGAAATAAAGAGAGTTATGGATCGGCCTTAATGAACAAAGCCTCAATGAGTGAAACGAATATTGCAAAACAAGGTGGGTCCTAGAAGTGCATGATAAATACCGCCAAAACCCAATACTGCGGAGTAAATTAAGTGAAGTACTCCAGACACAAAGTAAGGAAAAGTTATATAACTTCCCCACCAGGAACGGATGGTCTACGGATAAATCATCGGGACCCCCTAATGGATGGTCCTACGAATAAATTCTCCGGACTGCGAAACCTGGACCCTTGATAGTCAAATGAATAAGGGGTCAAATGAAGGCATAATCATGGCTGGAAAGAATCCCATAAGTTCAGAAGAAGACTCTCTATTTGCTTCTTGAGTCCGACCTATCCACTAAAAGTAGGAATAAGATATATCAAAGTCCAGATTGGTTGGTGAGCCTAGTGATAGGAAACTATCTAGCTTGGTTCGGAGAGCACTTGTTGGGTGAAAGATTTCTTTCTTGCTAAATGTTATGACCTAAATGCTAAACTATTGACCCTACTTGTTCGGATGGGTGTTCACCCTAAAGTGTTCCCGGACCACATGCATACATCCGTAAGGAGTTCTATACAAAAAATAGGCGAAGAGGAAGTAAAAATGACTTATTAGCTTAGTTTATCTGCTTATTAGTTGAGCAGGTGCGAAGCGATTGAATCTAATAGGAGTGCAAGTGCTAAAGTAGTTGTAGGAGTCGAAAAGGGGGAAAGACATTATTCTATTCCGTATCTTATTCGTATTAGTTGAGGGTAGCCGATAGGTATAGGTATTCAGAGACCTACTCGGTAGTCCAAAGATGAGGTCTTTCATGAGTAAGAGAAAGATTTTCATGATAAGTTCTTCCATTTCATAAGATCCGTAGCTGTGTAAGATCAATCGGAAGCTTTCTTCCATTTCTTCTTCTGTTCGTATTCTCTCTTTCGGAATGAGAGTTGGACTAGCCCGCATAAAAGGAAGAAAGCAATAAAAAAAGTTAAGACGTCTTCCACGCAATATTCTTTGCGCCTCCGTTAGGCGCAAAGAATTTGCGAAGGACTATCCATATTAACCTGTGACGCCTTCGGACCTATCTTATGGCCCACGTAGCGGTAAGGGCACATCCCGCCTGATCAAGAGGTTCGTATTCTCCAAGAAGAAAGCCCACGTTCGAGCAATATTCTTTGAACCTTTCTTTCTCCTACGCGGTGATCTGGGGCATAGACCTCTCTTTATCCGGACCAGAAACTAAAACTATAAGTTCTCAATGTGAATTTCTTTTACCTTTCTAATGGACCAGTTGCTATTTCCCGTCCGGTCCGCAGGATTTATCCGAAGTCCGGAGTCCGGTCCGCAGTCCGCAGGAGTTATCCGTAGGACCATCCATTAGGAAGAGTCCGGAGGATATATCCGGAGGACATTCCGCAAAGGATAAGGAGTAGTCCGAAGTCCGCAGGGTTACCCGGAGTCCGGAGGATTTAGACTATCAAGGGTCCAGGTTCCGCAGGAGTTATCCGGAGTCCGGAGGATTTATCCGTAGTCCGAAGGATTTATCCGGAGGACCTTCCGTAATTAACTGTTGGTCCTGCTG
>JBBPDI010000023.1:360705-390903 GCA_037974545.1 Cucumis variabilis
GTTAGACTGATTATGTGTATCCTACGGGATCACAAGACTGAGACTGTGCAGGGTACCCCATTAGGAAGTTAATAGTTCAATTTTTCCCCTAACGGGACTAGTAGTGGGTCTCTTACTGAGTATGTTTGTACTCACTCTTTTATGTTTAACTTTTTCAGGCAAAGATAACAAAGGAGGCAGACCGGCGAGAGGCAAAAAGGAGGCGTGACTGCCATAGGGAATGTCGTTCAAAATGCTTCCCCCTATGTTTTTTCGTTTTCTTTAGGACATGAGATTGTTTAGAAAATTTTTGTGATTTAACAGAGTCTATGAACTTTTGTTTTTGCAAACTGTACTTCTAAAATTTTGGTTGATTGAAATATGGCCCAAATAAAGATTTCTTTAATGTTATTTGACTTTGATGGATTTTATAAAGACTTATGTTTAAAAGAAGTGTTTTTCTATTAAAGTAATGACCACAATTTAGTTCCAAAAGTTAGGTCTTTACAGTTTCCTATTTCAGAAAAAATGGATTGCAAAACCTAAATCATAAAGTTTGGTACCAAGGATTCATGAGAAAGTATTCAATTTCATTAATCTTAAACCTATTTTATCTCATAATTTCAAACTTAAAAAACTACGTTTTCCATTTCAGCAAAAAGAGATTGCAAAACCCAAATCACAAAGGTTGGTACCCAGGATTCATGAGAAATTATTCAATTTCATTAATCTTAAACCTATTTTATCTAAGAATTTTAAATTTAAAAAATTATGTTTCCTATTTTAGCAAAAAGAGATTGCAAAACCCAAATATTAGAGGTTGGTTACCTAGGATTCATGAGAAAATATTCAATTTTATTCATTTTAAACGTATTTTAACTCTCATTTCACCTTCATTTCTCCCTCCTCTTCTTCTTTTGCTCTTGCTCAATGTTAACATTCGTTATACCCACAATAAACTTATTTATGGACAAGTTTGAGAAAAACAACTCAATTTTCATTTTGATCTACGGTGATAGTGATGAAAGAGAGAAAGTTATTTTTTTTCATTAACATTTCAGATTACTTAATAGATTCAAACATGCATCTCTACCATAGAAGTTCAAAAGCACTTTTAAAGAAAATTGGGGAATTGTTAAAATCAGTCTTATATCTAAAAATATTAGAACAAAATTGTTGCCAACAATGTTAATGAAGATTCAAAGGCCAAGAAGTCTTCGCAAAGCACCAACATTTTAGAAAAGCCTCAAGTGAACCCAAACACTAAGAAAACTGATGCAGATAAAAAGAGAAGGAAAAAATAGGAAGCTAATTTTAAAAGAAAATAATACAAACGTTGCTAGATAGAAACAAAACGTTGTGGGTTGCCATGGGTCAGAGTCAGAGTGTCGTGGATCATCATCGAAATGCTGTGAGTCACCATTAGAGTGTCGTTGGTCATCAGTCGATGGATGGTAGAGAGATGGAGAGAATGCGTGATCTGTGTGGTCGGCGATAGCAGAGAGATAAAGAACATTTTGTGAATCTGTATAGTCAGCGACCGTAGAGAGATGAAGGATGGTGAAGATGGAGAGTCATGGATATGGATTAGAAACCGATGGAGAGATAGAGTGTCATGGGTCAGATCTATGTGATCGGCTATCCAAAAATGGAGAGAATGTTGTGGAAATGGAGAATCGTGGGTTGTGGATCAGCAGTCGGTGGAGATGGAAAGTTATGGCTATGGGTCAGTGATCGATGGAGAGATTGGAGAGCTTTGAGCTGGCCGTCAGTGGAGATAGAGATAGAGATGGTGAAAATGATGTGTAGGCGTGAGCGTTTGGAGAGAAATGGGGGAAATGAGAAGAGAAGAGGAGGGAGGGAAATTTTTAATTGGTTTATTTTATTAAAATAATTCGTAATAAATTTATTTTAATAAATTTATTTAATGAAAGGAGGGAAATAAAAAGTATTTTTATATTTTTATATATGTCAAAACAAAAATGTTAACTATACTTGATGTTGCTTTCGCGTCATGTAAATATTAACTATACTTGACGTGGAAAAAATGTCAAGTAAAATCTGCACTATACTTGACGCTAAAACAACATCGTTAAGTAAATTTTGCACTATACTTGACGTTGAAAAAAGTGTCAAGTAAAAGCAAACGTAAAATAATTAAAAAAATTCGTGAAAAATTTGCTTTCTTCAAACTATACTTGACGTTTTGTTCGCGTCAAGTAAAAGCTCGCTATACTTGACACGAATAAAACGTCAAGTAAAATCTCCCTTATACTTGACGCGAAAAAAATTTCAAGTAAAAGATAACTTAAAATAGTTTTAAAAATTACGTGAAAACTTCACTTTTTTTAAACTATACTTGATGTTTTTCCTTTAAAATGGTCAATACTTGACGTTTTATTTAATAAAAATGTCAAGTATGTAAAAGTACCTAGTATCAAGTAAAGTAGATTTTGTAGTAGTAGAATTAGAGAAATCCTAACATTAGGGACTAAAATATGTTCTTTTTAAAAGTTTAGAGACTAATATAAATATTTTCAAAAGTTAACCAAAATAAAAAAAGATCCAAACTTTAGGGACCAAAATATGTTTTTTTTAAAACTTTAGAGACTAATATAGACATTTTCAAAAGTAAACCAAAATAAAACAAGATACCAACTTTAGGGACCAAAATAGGATTTAGAACAAAAAATTATTTTTTTAAAGAACAAAAATGACATGTGTTAGAAATCTAATGACGTGTCTAAGATGCACAAGATAGACACGTCTAATGGAGCATCCAAGCTTTTCACTTTTAGAAATCTATTGACACAAAAAATCAAGGATTTAGGTACCTATAAGCAAAATTGTAAGGTGTATTTGGGTCATGGTTTTAGGGGGAAAAGGATAAAGAAATTGGGCCAAACTGTGTTTGGCCCATGGGTTATGATAAATTGGGATTAAGGTTATCCTAATCCCCATTTAACTCTATCTTCTCCAATCTTTTTCCTTCGTACAACCCTAAATAACCCTACCCCATTTTCCTCTGTTTTTTCGTTTGATTTTCTTCCCTTTTCCTCTGATTATCTTCCTCATTTTCTGTTGTCTTCACCCTTTCCTCTCTAGTGTTAATTGAAATAAAAGGAAATCTACATTTCCTTCCTCCCATTTTCAACGACTGGTCCGTTCTGTTCATCTTTGATTTTTATCGTACTCTCTCTCTGATTTTATGTCCCTACCATTGAAGCCCATTTTCGTTTTTTGACGACTGCGTTTCGACGCTGCCTTTGAAACGATTCTCATCCTCTCTCTGATGCATTTCATTGATCGGTTGCCACAAATGTGTGTTACCTCCGAAATGTTTCTCATCCTCTCTCCATCTTTCCATATGTTTGGTTTGCCGATGAACCCTTGTGGCTCTCCAACCCTTGTTGGTCTTAGAATGAGTTCACTGTACTTTCTTTTTTTCGATCGAACGACCAATAATGTCACGATGCTACACTAATGTCACAGATGCTACACTAATTTTTTTATTAAATTAGTAGCTAATGAATGAAAATGGCAGTGCAATAATAGGATTTAGGGTTAGTGTAATACGGAAATTAATCAATAAACAAAACTATTATTCAACATAGTAACGAAATTACAGTTTACACGATGTATATCAAGCATTTAATAAACAAACATTAAGACGAAGGAAACAAATGAATATATTACAAAATTCAATTAACTAGACCACAAATAGATCGACTTTATAAATGAGTTTTATAGGCTTAGTACCTCGTTTATGAATTGTTTAACTGCGACAACCTGAAAATACACATAAAAAAATTGCAAGTCATTACATATGCGTGTTAGTATACATTACGTGTAATGTAAAAGGAATGAAAAACACATACTAAACATACCTTAATCGGAAAGAAAACCTTACTCCCTCTTTTAAAACTTTAATTGTCAGTTCTTCTTATTACTGTTTTTGTCTTTTTATCCTACTTACTGTTATTTAACATTTCTATGGTTTGTAGACAGATTCCTAGTGTATCGTATGTAATGTTTTCGTATCGTATGAATGTACTGTTTTTGTAGCATGTTAACCAAAAGTTGTAGTGAATGAATATTTTCCAATTTCATACACATCAAAAAATTATTTCAATGCACTAATGGATTTATGCGTTAATTTTGCACAACAAAACATAAGATAAAAAAAAATGACATGGGCCTCAAGTAACGATTTACAGAACAAATATTTTGCTAATATGAGGTCGATAAGAAAAATATTTGAAAACATATGTAAACAAAAAATCGGTTTATTATAATTACATAAATTAATATTGTTTATTTACAAAAAAGTTCTATGATATTTTTTTAATCGATATATTAATATTCATTATTTAAATAATAAATTATCCTAAATCCATTAACATAATCCTTGCACCAAACGTATATTATCATAATACTACATTCATAACCTTTTCTCCAAACACATGTTATAATAATACTACACTAATAATCTTTTCCCCAAACACATATTATAATAATACTACAATAATAATCATTCGCCCAAACACATATTATAATAATACTACAATAATAATCCTTCCCCTAAACAGATATGATTATAACACTACTATCATAATTCCTCCCCCAAACATACTATCATAATACTACATTTCATATTCCTTCCTCCAAACACATATTACCATAACACTATCAATAACAACCTTCTCCTAGACACATATGTTGGGGCAAATATTGATCCATTTAAAGATAGTCTATTCTCAATCCTTATCATGCATATGTTTACTATTTTTATATTTTTATGTAGAATATGAAAATAGACTTCAATACGAATCCAACAACATAAGGGTACCTAATCTGGAGTTCAAACAAAGAAGAACGGGCAAGTTAAACATAAGGGAGCATTTTGGTAAATATTGAAGAAGATTGACACGTGTCAGCCCCTCAATTGTTCACGCCTAGCCTCGAAGTCACAAGTTCGAACCTTAAAAGACATATTTTTAATCCAGATATTTTAAGGCAAAAACGACATCGTTTTGCATTATCCGTGCGCACGTCCTTCAAATCACGCATTCGAATCTTCTCTCACGCACAAATTAACCAATCTTATTTGAACCTTCAATCTGTGTCTTCCCATTTCATCCTCTCTCCACGCGACACGTGGCAAATTCTCCGCACGCGCGTTCTTTAGCCACCCGTGTTTGAATCCCAGCAAACGTATGTTCATATTTTCTTCAACTTTTTCATGGCATTTTCATAATTATTTGTCAAATTGCCTAAAGTTTAATTGAGAGTGTAATTTTGGACCCATTTGCTATAGTTTTCCAATTTTTCCTATAAATACCCCTAATAATCCTTAATTACTCTCATTCAATACATTATTCCCTCCAAAATTCCAAATTATTTACCCTCATTCTGTAATTTTTGGATCTTCAACAAATTTTTTAGAATTATTGAAGATGAAAAGCTAATTTCTTGAGGTAATTTGGACTTAGATGATTCTAATCTTTGAGAATTTCATTAGTTTTATTTTTTTATTGTGATTAGGGTTTGATCCTTCTCTAATCTTGATGTAATTTTTGTTGAAATCATCAATCATTTGTATCAAGAATTAGATCTTTGATTCAATTTCATTAATTCTTGTAATTTTAATTCTTGATCTTTGATTTTTTTATTCAATCTTTGTAAGCAATTTACCTTAAGTATATCAATTAGTGGAAGATTAATTGAATTACTTGTTTCTACACAAAAATTCTCTTGATTCTTGATTGTATCTCTCCTATTCTTGAAATTGTTTGATGCCTTATGAATTTCAATAGTTCTTAAGTCAATTCTTGAAAATTAAATGCATTCTTTTTTAGTGCACAAATTAATTCCCATTTAATTCCTTGGTTTCAATATTATGAATGATCTTGTAATCTTCTTTAAAGAACAATTAGGAGTTTAGTTAGGATTGTAAGAATTAAACTAATTCCCCATGAAATATATCTCTTTTTTTTAATTTTGATTCAAAATTCCTCCAAGATTAAGCAATTTGATCTTTTGAAAAACTTGAATAAAAAATCGATTCAACTTCCTTTACTTTAATTGATTCAATGATAAGATTAGTTCCATGCCTATGTCCATTCCTCACTTCTCTTCTTGGAATTCAATCTTTAATATCTCTTTTTGTGAATTGTATTGCAAACTAAATTCCCATTCTCATTCTCCTTCATGATTTTCCTCAAATTGTTTTTAATGCTTTTCTTTTCTTTTTGTTACTAATCTCATTCTTTTCAAACATTACATTCAAGAAAACATCTATCCTACACTCTCTTTGGTTTGACACTCGTGTTTGCACCTATCTACTGTAAAAGTCAAGGGTAAACTACAAATAATTTTTTGTCAAGGCGGTTTAGGTAAGTATCCTTTGCAAACACTTTAATTTTCGAACATAAATGCGTTGATAACGACTTTGCCTATATATTTTGCATAATTCTTTACTTTTTCCATATCAATTCTGATCTTGTCAATATTATCATAACACTAGGATTATCATCTTAGTATTATCATAATCTGATAATCTTAGGATTATCATAGTCCTTTTCACCCCTAACTCTTTCCCTCTCCCAACACCTTTAAAGTTCAAACACTATATACAACACACAAATCTAAAATTTCATGCACATTTTCTATCATTTTATAATTTTTTTTACTCGATAACATGAATTTCTTGATTCTTCACTGCAACTAGTCAAGTCGTAAAATATATATGACATCGAGTCAAACTTGATCCGAACACCTTACAACTTCGAGATTCATAATCAGACACCCAACATAATTAGAATTTTACAGATAATCACATGACATGTGAGTGTCAAAAAGACATTATGAATAGTCTCGTTCGACGACCTACAGAAAGAGAAACAATTAATCTCCAGATGAGAGCTTCGATTTTTCTCTCTGTGTTGAGTTAAATAATACACCTGTTGTGTCTTAACTTACTCATCGAAAATTTCACTACGAAAAAAATAATATTCTTTCTCATCCATATTTCTCCCAACGTTTTTTAGACTTTTCTCAATGAATTTCTGTGTCAATTGAAAAGGCCCATTCTCTTATAGTGTGTGGTAGACTTCTAGAACATGCCAATACGAACACCGATGACAAATTAGCTCAATTTTCCTTCAACTTTATGGTTTATATATATAATTAAAATAATACAAATATTTGTTGTTAGCTTATTCATAAAATTGTCATCCAACTAAGAGTTGAAGCCTCAAAAATGAAAGTGTGTGAGGTTCTTGTGCTATTATTATTACTTACGATCATTGTTATTATTTCACATTCGGATTTCAATGTTCTTTTTAATCCAATTTTGACATACCACAAAGTTGGTATGTCCCACCACATCACTCGTTAAAGAAGATACTGAGAAACATTTTTTCAAGCTAACAGTGAGAAGAATCATTTAAATTATTGTAACAATTAAGGTGTTGAACTCTTTGGAGAGGAGGGACCATAGCCAGAAGATTTTAAAATCTTTTATATTTGGTATAAATAATGTGCTAAATTATAAGGAACAACCATAAACTTTACAATAGATTGTATGAATAATAGATTCTGATAGAAACTGATAAACTTCTATTAGTAACATTGATAGAAGTTTATCATTGATCAAATATAAAATTTTGTTGTGTTTTTAAACATTTTTCCATTTATAATAATTTATCAACTTTATATTTTGTATAAAAAATAATATAAATCTTCAAAATTTTCAAAAGTACCTTCAAAATTCTTAAAAGGGTTTAAAAATACATTTGCCTTTTAGATGTAACTTTTTAGTATTCTGTGTTTAGAATATTTCTAAACTTTCAAAAGTTTATAAAATGTCATACACTAAGAAATTTAAAAATTACCCCGATTGGTTAATATATGAAAATATTAGGACAAATATACTTTTGATCTCTAAAGTTTGCGGTTAGTGTCTATTTGGTCTCTAAAGTTTCAAAAGAAACATTTTAGTCCCTCAAATTTGCAAAATGCTTCTAAATGGTCCCTCCATCCATTTGACCATCAGTTGACTAATGAAAAGTGACATGGCATATTGTATGGACAAATTTTAATTCAAGTTAAAATTGTATATTATTGATTTTATTAGGTGGCTTCTTATATTTCTTTTCTTTTCTCTTTTTTTACATTCCCTTTACTACTCTCCCCTTTCCCTCTTTAATCCTATGTAACACCCTTTATCTTTTTTCCCTCCCTTCACCCCTTCTTTTTGACCTTTGTGCTCCCTTTGTTTATTAGTAGGAAACTCTAGCTTAGTTATTATGAAAGCTTTGCATGGTTTCCATACTTGAGAAACAAGTCAATTGTAAACCTCAAACCCTAGGAAAACTTTAGTCTTTTAAAAACTTGAAAGATACGGTTATTAGTTGAAGTTATGATTGAAAAAATAACTTAAAGATAGTTTTTGTATGTGTCACACCCCATCACCCAATCTTTCTGACACGATTAAGTGAGGGTGTGATCGCCTAAGCTTTCTACGCAACTCTTACTGGGAGATATTACGCAGATTGCCTAGTAAGCAAACAAACCGATAGAACAAGATAAAAGGGAGATAATGTAAATGTGTAGGTCAGCAAAATTCAATTTTTTCATTTATAATAGAAGTGAAATACATGGATGTAAGTACTTTGTTAATACAATTGAAACTTTACTATCTCTCTAAACCCTAACCCTTTAACTATATCGCCTAGCTTCTAAATGCTTTTGAGAAGATCGTGGCCATTGCCAAAATAGATGACACGATTTGAGGATAGCATATCAGGAAATTATGATGGTAGTACAAAAGCTGGATGTTCCTCACTACCTGAGGGGGGGGGGGGGAAAGAGACAAATCTAAACAAGTAAAAGGTTAGACGAAAGTGTCTAGTGAGTACGGTCCTTTCGTTCAAATTCATCAAACCATAGAGTAAAAGAAATACTTAATTAAATCATGCTAGTAAGAGAGAAAATCATATAATTCTTGGCCAAAAATTGATTTTTTCTTCGATTAAATGATTAACAATTTCATTTTTTCAAAGTCATTCACAGTACTCGTGTTCTATGTTTGTTTCGCAGAAGCCCTCTGCGCTATTAATAATTTCATAGTACCCTTACTCCAACTCAAGCATGCTAAGGTGAGTTAGGCGCAAGTATTGGGTAAAAAAAGGTTATTGAGCTATTGTTGGGCACACGACCAAAGTGTTGGGATTTATATCCTAAACCTCGTCGATTGTATCCATTGACTGTTATTAATAAATTGTTATAATTATAATTTCAATAAATGTTATTGATTATATTATTAGTTTTATCTTAATAACCTAAATATAATAAAATAACACCCTAAGTTGTTTGATAAGTCTTGAACAATATGTAGAGATATACATGGATCAATGTTGAAGATCATCTTAAAGAGTCTATAGTATAGGGATAAGGCTGGGTACCTTATCCTGGTAATACTATGGATACGACTTACTTTGTATTTGATACAAACACAATGATCCAATGTCACACCCCAAACCGTACTGCGATGAAAATGTCAAAGTAGTAGAATAGGATGTGAGTTTATTACAACTTTGAAATTTTCTTATCACAAAATATTATTCTCAACTCCTTTTATAATATCATCGGAACTCAAAATGCAACAGTGGTCAATCTAAATGCCAAGTATAATAAATACCTACTAAAACATTTATTAATAACATAAGTTTGATACATAATTACAACACTTTGACTAAACAACCAATGGTTAACTATTTCCAAAATGTCTGGAGTCATCTTGCCACAAATCCTTCAACCTTCTTCTCTACTTGGCCTAAACGTATGATCTTGGAAGATGAATCTTTTAAAGAATAAGTCTAAAAGACTTAGCAAGGTTTTATAAAATCCTTTTCGCAATATCCTTTCATAAACATCATTTCATTTCATTTCGCATAATAACATCAAATCATTTCAACTCGCATAAACTTTTCTTTATGCTTAAAAAACATATTCATAACATAACAATTTCACATAAACACACATTAGTTAACATTCATTCTTTTCGCCAAGGATCCAGAATCGTTCTCTACGCTTGGTCTCATTACCTTTTGTTTGACTACTGTATTAACAACATATGAGAACATACAGATTTGTCCTTGTTGCTCAGATCGCTAAGCTTTATACACTCCTTTCAACGCATAAGCCAACTTTCTATCACCATGTGGTCTGTACATCCCATGGTGGCCTTGACTCTTTATGTAAACATAAAAGTTAGCATCATCTCAAGGAATCCAACAATGATTTGAAAACCATTTCATAGCATGAAAATCGTAATCATCAAATCAAGCTTTAACATGTTTTTTATGCTGCTAGAACATATATAAACTTTTCATAGAAATCTCTTTTTGAAACACTTTCTCATTTGAAATCATGTTTCAAAATAGGAAAGCAAAACCACAAAACTTTTAAGAAGAAAATAACTCACCACACTTTAACAAAAATTCTCCTCTTCCTTCTCTTCTCTTGGAGAGGAAAGAGACATTTTTTTAATCTTACACGTTAACCTTTGTCAAATCAGATTTGACATTTTTGTAGCCAGACCTTAGTTCTTGCCTAACCCCATACCTTAAATAACTTTAACCACTTAACACTTCTCGAGAATAACCTTAATGTGCAGTTATATTTTTCCAAAAAATCTTCCACGCAAACTAACCAACTTTTACTCGCTTAGAACACTTATCACAAACTTAAACTTCAAGGCTTCCTCGCAGACTTTTTCATTGTGAAATCCTTGATTTTTATTGCAAAGACTACCCAAACGCAAAGTTGATTTAGTCAAAACTTAACTTACGCAAATCCTTATTTTCTATAAACTTTCTCGTGAATTAACATCTTAATTGCAAAAATTGTACTAACCATAAAAGATTTTATCGCTTAATCTTTTCAACGGATTTATTCAAACATCAATTTCTATAGTTCTTTTAGTTGAAATTTTACTTCCTATACTCAAATTAAAAATATGTCTTATATCCAACGCATTCATGTAGGTGGCATGTGAATGAGGGTAACCATTAGATGTAACTCCGTTAACTAGTTAGGTTTTTCTATTTCATTAAGATGACCTAGGTAACTTAGTCTTAATTCTAAGTGTATTATGAACTCCTGTTTGCGAGGGATTGTCCTTCGATTTGTACAAGTAAGAGTGGCCAAATTGTCGACTCAATATGCTTATCATTTTGGGGACAATATCGAGTTGGAAGCTGGAAACATAATTACACAAGATGAAATTCACTTTTTCTCGACTATAGGGTAAGTAGATGAGTGTTTCATTAAATGGTGACTTTGGGACTTGAACAAAGAACCCTACCCTCTTTATGGCACAATAGGGATTTCTATTTATTTTTTGGACCATAAACAAGTTGTTCAATAGAGGAGCGCTAGTATTTAAGGACCAGAAATAACCCATGGGTAAAATGGTAATTTGAACCAGCTGGTGTTACAAACACTTGTGCATGACTAACTTACTGCTATAGTCTATATCCGTGGACATAAAAATATATCTACAGTGAGACAAGTTCAGCTATGAGTCTTTAGTGGAATGTACACATAGTTAACAAATATTGATTAATGTGGTTAATGAATTTAGCCAATTAATCTCATATTGTTGTAGCTTCTGATTTGTAATGAGATTTATTTATATTGGTTGTAATTTGAAATGTTCAAATTCCCTTTGAGAATTAGAATAATGTATGGTGATATATTATAATATAAAGTTTATATTTTAATTAAACTTTATTATATAAATTTAATTTTGGATATGATTCAAACTTAATTTATGAGAGATAAAAATGAGAGAAAATATTTAAATGAGTTAAGATATTAATTTAATGTGAATTAGTTTCATATTAAAATTATTGGTTATGAGATAAATTTATATTTGAATATGATTCATATTTGAATTAAATTTAATATAAGATATTAAATTTAACAATTAATTAATTGGAGAATTAATTAATAGTTTTGTTTAGTTTTATTTAATTAAATTAATTAAAACTATAAGATATGTGAGAGATATTAATTAAATATGATTTAAATGAAATATTAATTAAAGAAAATTTTTAAAAATAGTAGATTTTGTAAAATATTTACAATCTATAGCAAATTCTATCACTGATAGTTATTGATATGCTATAGTAATAAAAGACTATCAGTGATAGAATCCCAAATTTTGCTACACCTTGTAAGTATTTTAATTTATTTTGCTATTTTTAAAAATGTTTTTTAATTAAATATGATTAACTAATTATGAATTAATTAGTTAATTAGATATTTCTATTATTTTAATTTTTTTAAAATTAATAAAATTTCATGATTCTCTCGTACTCCCCAAAGAGGAGGGAGATATAAATACATAGAAGAAAACAACTTTTTCAACTTAAGTTTTGCCTCTCTGCGAATCCTCTCAAAGATTCTCTAAAAACCATTTTTGTCTTCCAATTGGTTTCCATAAACCAATCTCATCTCGGATGCTAGAAAGTTCTCTGACCGGTGATGTCTCCAATTTTGTTATTTGTAGATTCAGAGACATCAATGAGAGTAAGTTACTCTATTCTATAATTCTCAAATGTATAATTTGTTTAAGGATGCTTAACCCTAGTTTAAATTATAAGAAAATTATTTTTTGTAATTGTTTGCCAATGTACGGAATTTTTAAGTTTCCAATTAAATTGATCTAAGGTCTATGTAAAAACTTCTGTTGTCAAGGTCTTTTATCTTTTCAATTGGTATTAGAATAATCTCCATTTTAATTCAAAATTTTAAAATTTGCATTAGTTTTGATGCGATTTTGCATAATGAATGTAGTTTTGCAATTGGATGTTTTCTGAAAAAGTTGGCCATAGATTTACTGTTTGTTGATTTGATCAAAATGTAAAGGCCTCTGTTTTTGGGTAATTTTAATTGTGAATCTTGTAATTTAGAGTCCAATTTTGTATTCGTGATATTTTTATGAGAAAAGTGATACCGAATTCGCACAAAACGGACCATCGAAAGGCCTCCAATTGGATGTTTTACTCAACTTCATGAAAACCCAAACGAAAAAACACTTGGCGTGCATTTGGGGGTTGAAGTAGGGCTGATGTCATGATGACATCAGTTGTTGAGGAGAGACGCGGCTTGCAAGGGTTCGTGTGTGACAGCTTTGGTTCGTGGCAGTCGGCTCCAATCAGCTTAGTTCAGCTTTTTGGTGCATTTCGACTCCGATTCTTCATCTGGTGCATGGTTTGACTCCGATTTAGCTTGGTTTTGGGTCGGTTCTTTATATTTTGGCGCCAGTTTTTGGTTCAAGGTTTTTGGGCTCGATTTGAAGCTTTTTGAAGGTTGGTTTTGGAGCTTCAGAAGCAGTTTTAGGATATTCTAAAACTTAATTAATGTAATTTATTGTTTTATTTTATCATAGGGGTCAATTTTATGGGTTCAATTATTATTTAAATGCTTTGTGGATGTCATTTAGATAAATCCACCTTAGATTAACCATGTTCAACATTTTTATATATTATAAATGTTATAATGTATGAAATTAATATTTTTGCCAATATACTGGTATTTTGGGATTTCCAAATTAAATTGAGAAATGATTCTGTAAAATCTTTCACTGCCATGGGCTTTTATCCCTTAAAAAAGAAAGTGAACAAAACTAAAGCTACTTACTTACACCTAGAGACTCATGCAGAGGCGAATAAATTATGGTAAGATGGAAGATTGAGTGACTTAACTTGTGTAAGGAAGTTGGCGAAGGAACGTCTCATGCTATCAGACGAATAAGCTACATGACTACTGGTTCTTGGTTTGGACTTAGTAGTTTCGTGTGTAGTGCAACAGCGATACACCACTAAGTCAGGTTATTGCGCGTAATGCGCTCATCGTAACTCTCTGTATAGCATGCTTTGATTCTAGGTGATAAGTCATGGATTATGATCATAACATATACGATGCTTGCGATATACCTCTTCATTGCATAATACTTAAGTTCTCGTTGAGTACACGTTTTCCTATTGCCAGTCCATATGCAAGCGAAACAATAGGTTTATCTGGATGATTCAGGGTCAAACACTAGGAATTGTTTATAGACATTAGTTCAAGAGAATTACTCATTAGTTGGCAGTATGAGAATTAACTACTAAGGAATAAAAGAATCAGAGCTAGGGTTAAAACTACTTATGTACACCTAAAGAATCTGTAAAGGGGAGTAAATGGATGCAAAATGGAATTGTATGCAAACTAACTTGTATGCGAGAAAGAGTGAAGGAAGGTCTACACATCATCAGAAAATTAAGCAAGGTAAGAGCTTTGATGCGAATTAACTTACTTAACCAGTTTATGATTAAGACGTGCTCCTCTCAGAGTCATTGAACGCCACACATAGTCTCTTTTTGGGATCTACATGACTATGTCTAATTAGGTGAGATATATCTAGAAGTATTCACTTATAAAACTTATAGAATTTCGTGATTAAGAACAGCAACCTCTCGGTGCCTAATGTCCACACTTGTTCGCCTTTCAAGATACAAATGTTGGAAGTTATATCTAAAAAGGTGGAGTTTGTCGCCAAACTCATCCTTGTGCGCATTAACCTCATTCTTACTACTTCTCCTCTCGGGTAAGTGGCAATTGACGCTGGCCAAGCAATGAACATAGTTCAACTAATGCGATAGGGATTATAAGTTAGACTTCTTACCAAGAACAGTCATAAACTTAAACTACTAATGACACGATGACAAGTGAAAAGTCAAGAAATGATGGATTGAAAAGGTATAACCATGCAATATATATATATAAATAATGTAGGCCTTAGACTATTGTATAATATGAAGAACATATATTACAAAGAAGTACAAAAAATGGAGAGGAAGGAGAATGGAAGATAATACAAGTTAGGAGACAACAGGAATATGGATTCTTCCCTCCTCAGCGATCAAGGTCTCTCTTTTACAACTAATCAGAGAAGAAGAAAAAAATAATTACAAACGGTGGAAAGGCTATTCCTTTTCGTCATTCTCTAGGAATTTTTGCCTATTCGGGCCTCTTTGCGCCCATTCAAGCGTGCTTCTTGTAGGTTGGTAGAGATGGCTTTATATAGGCAACATGTGGGAGAGAAACTTCTATCTTCTGAACTTGTCAGCGACATCCACTGAAAAGTGTTTGTTGCACATCACATAAGCTCCAACTACCACTTTTGTCTTCTAGTGATAATTTTATTCCTCGCGTGGAGATGTTAATCGCCAGATGAATTCCTTGTTGTAGTCCCTTGCACAAAATATTTTCTGCGATTCACTAGTTTCTTTCTTTGTTCGTTATCCTACATTTAGACGTTAAAATCATGTGAAACAGGCCTAACACTTATGTATAGTATATTTCTAAGTACTTATGCGTTTACAATACAAGTTACATGTTTTGACTTCATTATTCTAATAAAAGGAGCTATAATAAGGGATATTTATGCACACTATCAACTACCTCGATGCGATATAACCCACTAAGCTATCTTAGGATTAAGGCATGCTCGTCTCAGAGTCATCGAACACCACACTTGGTCTCCTTTTGGGATCCAAATAACTAATATTGGCTAAATGGTTTATATCTAGAAATACCTATTTATTCTACTCATAGTGCTTCACATTTAAGGACAACAACCACTTAGCACCTATTGTCTACACTTCTTCACCTTTCGAAATACAAATAAAGGAAGTCATCTCGCAAGGTAGAGAAAACTCTTCCTTATGTGTGTTAGCCATGTCCTTACTACTAACCCTCTAGGGTAGTTGGCGACATACACTGGCCAAGTGTAGAATGTAGCTCAGCTAACACGCTAAGTGATACAAATTAATATTATATATCGTGAACAAATCATAAACGTAAACTACAAATTAACCAAGACCTTTTGAGTAGCCCGATCGTCTATCAAAAATTGTCTCGCATATCTCGTCCTCAGTTAGTGGTTGAGAACCCTCTGGGACGGGCTGAGACTGAAGTTCCACCATTTGATTCTACACAATAGAAGCTTGTAAGTTTGGGAGATGATCAGACTTAAAAATAGAATTTAAAGTATAATAAAACATAAAGTTTTCTTAAACTTTAAAAGCGTCCTCTACTGTGGGTGAAATGAACTCGCCATTACTACTGGCGTTCATTTCTCTGAATAACTTGACATGGTTAAATATGATTTAATCGATTATTAACTAATTGATTGATTGTTAATTAATTAGTAGATTTGATAATAGAATCTCATGATTCTCTCTTACTCCTTTTCCTATTCCAAGAAGGAAAGAGACTTATAAATATCTAGAAGAAAACAATTTTCTTTAAACGATTTAATCAAGAAAAGAAAGCCAAGGCTTTTGCTCTGCAAAAAGAAAAGAGTTTCTCTCAACTATCTCTAAACTTTTTTCCATCTCAGTTGGTTCCCACAAACCAATCTCATCCTAGAGGATGGGAAGGTTCCTGACTGGTGGTGTCCCAATTTGGTGGTTTGCAGATTCAGAGATGTTAGAAAAAGTAAGTTCTCTATATCTTTTATTTAGAATTTTGATTCTAAAATTTTGCCAATGTACTGGTATTTTAAGATTCCAAAATTAATTTGAGGATTGGTACTATAAAATCTTTCACTACCATAGGGCTTTTATCCCTTCAGAACAACTTGTTTATAGTCCAACTACTAAACAAAAATCCATCTCGTACCATAGAGAGGGTAGGACCCTTTGTTTAAGTTCCGGAGACATCATTTAAGGAAACATTTATCTGCTTCCCCTAAAGTTGAGAATGAATGAATTCAATCTTGTGTGATTATGTTTCTAGATCCTCACTCGGTCTTGTCCCCAAAATAATAAGTATATTGAGTCGACAATCTAGCCACTCTCATCTGTACAAATCAAAGGACAGTCCCTTGCAAACAGAAGTTCATAATACACTAAGGATTAAGACTAAGTTAACTATGTCATCCTACTGAAATAAAAATCCAACTAGTTAACGGAGTTACATCTAGCAGTTACTATTTCGTGGTTGGTCATATGCAGACTTATTGCATAGGATAAACTTACTCTGAAATCACCTACATGAAGGCATTGGATCATTGTGTTTGTATCAAATACAAAGTGAGCCATATCCATAGTGTTACTAGGATAGGGTATCCAACCTTATCCCTATATTATAAACCCTTTAAGTTGTATCTCAAATATTGGTCCTTGTATGTCTCTACATACTATTCAATACTCATCAAACAACTTAGGATGTTAGTTTATTGGATTTAGGTTATTAAAACACTAATAATATAATCAATAACATTTATTGAACTAATAACACTTTATTAATAATGGTCAATTGAATATATTTACTATCTATGAGTTTTAGGACATAAAACCCCACAGGGTATTGATATAGATGGAAGATAAACAATGCAGCTGAATGCATGAATGGTGTTTTTAAATGAGCTAGAATGCTACCTGTAACTTCTTTTATTAGATTGAAATTTTATCGCACAATTTTGTATTTTGAATGTCAAAGAGATGAGATAAGTGAAGCACTCAACCGAGGAGATCATGTGTATACAGAATATGTGATGGGAAAGCTTAAGTGGTGGGAGAAACGAGCTTTTACACATTTAGTGGCATCCATTGATACAGAAACCCAAACATTTGAGGTACATGGTACGTTTGATGAAAGGGACGTGTTGTCACCCCCCTTTCCCACACATGACATGACTTGAGAAGCTCTGAAGCCTCAAATGTAATGCCAGAACGTGCAACTTAATTTCTTGAACTTAAGATTAATCGCCTAGTTTCAATTCAACTCTTTTAGTACACTTGAACTTTAAAATTAAGTGACAGAAAATACATAATGCAGCAGATAAAGTTAAACAACTTCTCTTTTAACTCTTCATCGTGCGTTCTACAATATAGTTTACATGCTTCTAAAGTATATTAACTATAACAATAATCTTAAAATGTCTTGATCAACTTCAACGTGTGGTAGCTTGTCTTCTTTATCGTAACCTTGGCCTTTATGCCTGGTGACTTGTGGGAGGGAAAACTTAAAACATAAGTAAAAATTTAGTGAATGATAGTTTAGGAAAACCTTTTGTAGGCATACAATGCATGAAATCATTTTCATAAACATGTCTTTCATTGCCACATTTTATAAAACATAAACCACGCATTAGTCTTTCATATTTCTTTCTTCCAAGTACATGAATCATTCCCACACATATACTATTGTGATGACTTTTCATCAATAGAATCCCTTGGAGAATTTTCTGGTTCAAGTTTCTGTTATTCAAGCTGCTAAGCTTAATACGTGCTTCTTTTTACGCATTGGCCAGCTTCACTCTATCATGCAATCTTTTTCTATATGGTTGTCTTTACTTCTTATGTGCACATAATAGTTAGATTTATTGATAGCAATAAGACTAATGGTTTACCCATAACATAGCATTTATTCAATAGACATTAACTTCACTTGAAACATAACACAAGCTTTCTTTAGAAATCATTTCTTTTCAGAAACATCAATGTATGAGCAACATTTCAATCAACAAGAAATTAAGAAGAAAGGTTTAAAAACTTTAAACACTTTGGAAAATCACTAATCATGACACTAAGTCCTTCTTTCAAAACATTTAGCTTTAAGTCTCTTCTTCTTGCCTAATATTTCTACTTTTTAGCAAAGTAATTTTTAAGAATTTCAGCTTTAACCTCTTTCCTACTGACCCTTCAATCCTATTTATACTAATCCCAACTTGGATTAGTCATCCTTGATTTTGCTTAAGCTTTGCTAACTCTTACTTAAATTAATACACGTGTAAGTCTAATAATTTTTCAAAGCATGCTTAGCTTAAACCTTTACAAGTGACCCATTAAGTACAATTACGAAATTAACCAGAATTTTCTTAACTCTTCAACCCACGTACGTAGCCTTGCTCACTTTCTCCTTTTTCTCGTGTTGCCTTAACTCAACGCCTAGCATTAAAACGCCTAAATCCTCAAAACTCTTTCTTAAAAATTCTTTACTTAATTTCTTATTTAGAAAATGACGCTTCTATTCTCATTTAAGATTACATGTGATTCCATGCTCACATGTAGAAAAAATTTGTAATGACATACATTCTACTTATATACCTTATATTGATAAATGTCACTTAGGACACAACTTCAAGCTTTGCAATGATGATTGATTCTCCAATACAACATCTAGATTATTGACTAGAGTTATTGAAATGCGGGACTAACTTAGAGAGCTCAGTCGACCAAAAACTACGTTGATTTGTAATAAAACGAATTAGAAAGAGTCTAATCAATTAATTAACTACTTGACCTGTAAGGTAGAAGGACATAATAGGTGTACTTGTCCTCTATGTACAACATGTGCTTTGTCTTCAAGTCATTGATGTGTAATATTTTTAATCGATCACTTTTATGTTAGATCTTCCCTTTTTTATGTTATTAATGTAATACTTTTATGTTCTAATTATTTTTTACTTTAATTCTTTTTAGAGAATTTTCACAATCGAATTTGAACCTGTTATTCCTACTCAACTATATCAACAACCACCACATCGCTCACAATTTGTATGAGGTATTTCCTCTACTATGGTTTTGAGTTGATGGAGAAAAGAGACAGCATCCCATCACAATATACCTTTTGATCATTGCAATGCATCATGTGTAGAGACTGGTGAATTTCTTGGAGTTTCTCAAATTGGATTCATGCAATTGGATTGGCACCTCATTACTGCTTTATAGTAGAGAGCTAGAGACTAGAGACTAGAGACCCATACATTTCATATGCCTTGTTGGGTATCCACCATCAAATTCCAGAACGTTACAATCCAATTGGAATTACCAGTGGACGAGAAGTCTGTTGTAGGATTGTTAATGTATAACTAGAAACATGTTAAGATTTCTTGGGAGTTCTACCACCTGACATGAAAGGTCAAAGGTTGAGCCTTCTATGGTTGGTCCAACAGTTCGCAGAATTGTCACCAGATGGTGATGTTGTGAACGTCCAGAGATATGCCCGTGCGTACATTATGCAACTCATTGGAGATTTTTTGTTTGTTGACAAATCAAATATCCTGGTACACTATATGTTTCTTTCGCTTTTAAGAAATTTCGACCAGGCTGGTACATACTATTGGGGCACTGTATGTCTTGCATGACTATATAAGAAATTGTGTTGAGTCAGTAATGCACAATCCTTAGAAATAGTTAGGCCACTAATGCTACTGCAAGTAGGGCATATGATAGATTTCCTATTGTACCACTACAAGTTTCATTACAAGCTCTAGTTGTTCAATCACTAAGTTTCATGTGTTATGTTATTTATACATTGTCTTTTAGTACATTTGCACTCTTTTATAACTTATTATTAATTTTTTTACCCATAAGATGGAGTGGTGTCCGACCTACATTGGAATAATCAACAAATATGTTGTTAACATATCGATAGATATTTGATCGACTGATGCACACTCAGGTAGTAAAGTATTATACAAATGTTGTCTACTTATGTTTGTTTTATTTTAACAGATTAATTGGACACCATACACACTCGATATTACATTGCTACCTGATCAATGTCATAATAGTGAAGAGGTCTGGATTTACTTGGACCATATGATATACTTCTATATCGTTGAATGTCATTTACCAGATTGTGTGTTGCGACAGTTCAGTATGTTGCAAATTGCACCATCATTATGCTTCACAAATCCGACGTTGCACCAAATTAATTTAAGAGGTAAACACAATCAAGATTGGTGCAAAGTTCATGAGGAGTATATCACGATGTGTGGCATACATGTCATGATCATTGTGCATAAGGAGAAGAAACACACGAGCCAACTGTATCATATGACTATTTTTTTCCTGGTACAAGTCAATTATAAGACGATTAATCACACCAAATGACGCTTACTATTATTGCTTGGTAAGAATTCTAATATGATTTGTTTTCTAATTTTATAGCACACACATTATTTAATTACATTATTTGTAATCATTAGAATAATTTTGTTCAAGACATACACACAATTACTTGGTGGAACACGATTTACAAAATTTGAGTTCAATATATGTGATCACACCTTGGTAAATGTAGAACATATTCAATAGACAAGACGACTCAATGTTGCATACATAGATTGAACACTTAACATAGACGAGACGAATGACAAGATGAGGATGTTGTAAAGGGAGATCATGATCATGCTTAGTTTGTAATTATAAATTTTAATACACATGAACTTCAATTTTGAATATAGAATTATATGAATTTGCATTATTATTTACACTAAAATCATGGTCATATTAGAAACTTAAGAAGAAGAAAAATAACCCTTGGAAGCTTAAAGAAAAAAACCACCTAAAGATTTACAATTTTCTTTTTTTTCAAAATTTGTTCAACTAAAATAGCTTAAAATGTACAACCAAATGTATTGCATGAAAACAAACTTGTGTGAAAAAGCGAGAATACTCGTCAAAGAGTACTCCAAAGTTCAAATAATTATCGTTTATACTTCAAAAAAATATGTTAATTTGGAGATTAGATTTTTTTTTAAAGGAAGTCCTGGACCCGGTACACAACTTTCTTTAATTCAGTCATAAGTGTTTCCATAACATTTACTATTTAGTTACAGTACTAGACAAGTATTTCCAAATGCGACGATAATTTTAAATAAGAACGATATATAACACACCATCAAAACATATTTTTATTCCTTGCGAACAACTTTAAAACTACTAAACCAAAGTAAATTGAAATGAAAGATTCCACACAATCAAAACTGGGTAATAAGTTGTTGTTCAAGTTCCATATCTCTAAGGATCTGGCGAAAAGTTGAAGCTTGTTGCTTAAGGTTCGCATTTTCTTGCAGAAGGCGCTGTTGAGACTCCATCAAAACCCTCAACTTCTCCTCAAGCTCATGGTTCTGGGTGCACAACCTAAGTAGCTGAGAACAAAGCTCCTTCACATGCTTTTGCTTCCTCATTCGGGACCTTCGAGCTGATTCTCGGTTCGATATCATCCGTCTCTGCTTCCTTTCATCTACCCTTTCCGCACTGCTCGACGTGTTATTATTGTTGTAATTACAGCTTGTTGGACAGCAAAACTGATCGCTAGAGATCATGTCTGGAGGATCATTGCTTTGAATTGTCCAAAAGTACTTTTCTTCAGCTCCTACTCCCATCTGGGTTTCTACTTTTTGATTTTGTATTGTTGTATTCAAGTGGGATGGTGGGGAAGCAAGATATGAAAGTTGGTGGGATTTTATAGGAAACTAAAGCATCTTCACACACCGATATAATATTACTTTTCATAGGAAAATTATTGTGGAACAATAAAAATATTAAAAATATTTATAAAATATAATAAAATTTTATATTCTAATAAGTGGTATATCTGAAATTTTATTAGGTATGCTTTGTTAATATTTTAGTTGATTTTTCTATATTTAAATTTAAAAAAGAATTAAATAAATCTTGTGTTTGATCAATATTTGTGCAAATCACCCACTTAGTTGTGTAATGGTAGTTTTTGGGTTTTCATCGCAGAAAATTTTGTAAGTGGTTTGAAATTAGAGTGAATTTGGAAAAATATATGGTACAATGAATGATGCTGTTAAGTATGTGTCGTTTAACATAGATTTATTTTATTTTTTAAAAGATTTGTGATGATGGATGTTTATTTATTACAAATATAACCAAACCCACTTATATGTCAAATGCTCATTCGACCCATTTACTTTAGTAACACTTGCTAAGCAAAACTGAATATATTTACTGATCTATAATAGTTAGATTTAAGTTTTTTTTATTATTTTTTTAGGAGTGTTTTTAAAAATAGCAAGATAAATTAAAATATTTACAAGCTATAGCAAAATTTTGGATTTTATTACGATAATTTTCTATCACTATAGTATATTAATAACTATCAGTGATAGAATTTAATATAAATGGTAAATATTTGGTAAAATTTGTTATCTTTGAAAAATTTTCTTTTTTTATTTACCATTTCTATTTTCAGATTAGAGAAAACAAAAAACTCTCATCAAATTTTTCCTGAAAACTCACTATTTTCCTTTTTCCTTTTTTTTTAATTTCAAATTTTCACAATAGTTTAAATTATAAGAAATTGCATAGGATAACATTTTGAGAATATGATATAGCAAATATAGCACATTGTTTTAGAATTTTGCAAATATGACAAAATTTTCACTTATAAAAAACTCTTCATCTTAAATTTGTTATTATTCCTGAACTACCCTTCAATAACTTATTTATCTTCCTCTTTTTATCGCCCTACTCATTATTTATTTATTATCCCACTTTTTAAGGTCCTAATTATTTATTTATTCTTATACGAAAAAAATTATTTGTTCTTTCTATCTTAATCTTGATTTTAGAATATCAATAGTACAATAATTGCAATATGAAATATAATGGTTGTGATCAGAGTAATTTAACTTCATTTTTGCCATTTTTGAAAATTATAAAGTATGTGTGCTATGAACTTAATTGTTATAATTTGTTTTACCATTTGTGCAAGTGTTACTTAATTTATTTTGTTTCCAAGTTCAATTTACAAGTATTTTTATTTTTCTATTTAACCATTATTTAGTTTAAATTTGAAATTGAGTTTAAAATGATATATTAGAGAAAGATAAAACTGCATCGATATTTTCACCAAATGAGACCCTTAATTTAAAGTCTCAAAAAGTAAGAAAGGAGGTTAGTAAAGTAGTTTTTGGAAATTATTGGTTTTAATAAACTATGGCAACCCTATAATCAACTTATAAATATACGGTTATGGACACCAAAATACATCATCTTTAATTTGTATGGACAAAACTCTTTAGTCTCTTATTCCCCATCTCATATGATGGTGATCATCCCATTCTCGTTTGAGTTGCATAGTTGAAGAAGCCCAAAACCATATCTTATTTCCCACCTATCATCTATGTTCCAAATAAATAATACTAATGTCTAGTAAATTTTAGTTTTCGTTAATGTTTAGATCATATAATTAATATATTATTCAAAAATAATCATGATTTGAGTTCTATACATTTTTCAACAAATATACCTCTTCCTTAATATTTTAGATTTAAGACATTATGTGGTTAGAGGGTTTTCTCCAGAATTAACGCAATCAAAAATTTTCAAAAATAATAAATTTTTTGAAATATTTATAATTTATAGTAAATTTTATCACTAATAGTCATTAATATGCTATAGTAATAGAAGACTATCATTGATAGAATTTAAAATTTTGCTATAGCTTGTAAATATTTTAATTTATTTTGCTATAATTTGTAAATATTTTAACTTATTTTGCTATTTTTAAAAATACTCCTAAACACAAATATCCAATTTCTATGTTTCACACTTTTCAACTTTTTATAAGGGAATAAACTATTCTCAGACATCCAACATTTGTCATAGACAAGAGTTTTTTTATTTTTGTATAAGATCGTGGGTTTTTTTTTCCACTCCATCGATGCTTTTTTATTATAGATATATATAATTTCATGGGAAATTTTAAAAAATAGCAAAATTTATCAAATACTTACTACCTGTAATAAATTTCATCACTGATAGTCATGGATATGTTATAGTGATAGAAAACTACCAGTGATAGAATCCAAAATTTTACTATTGCTTGTAAATATTTTAATTTATTTTGCTATTTTTAAAAATATCCTTAATTTCATTTGGAATATGGTTAATTAATTTAACAAAGTTAACATAAATATTTATTTTAATAAATCAATAATAATTTATTAAACTTATTTTTACAATATTTAAAAATAGTAGATTTTATAAAATATTTACAACCTATAGCAAATTCTAGCACTGATAGTCATTGAAATACTACAGTGATAAAAGACTATCAATGATAGAATCCAAAATTTTGTTATAGCTTATAAATATTTTAATTCTTTTTACTATTTTCAAAAACGTCACCTAAAAATATGATTTATGAAATGAATGCAATCATTTTTAATTACTTAACTAACAATATTTTAAATATATTCCATTAGTAAACTAAAATTAGTTAAATTTAGTTTGTATACATCTTCAATATTTTTCAATAATAATTATAATTTCTTATTTTTAATAATGAAGCAATTACTTATTGAAATCAATTTTAGTTTAATTATTCTTAATATATAATTATTGTTGATTATAGATTAAGAGAAGAATTTTTTTTAAAAAAAAATTGTATCAGATGACAAAAATATTTAGAAAAAAAATTGTATACGACATCTCTTTTCCGCATATTGCAAATATAAAAAATATGACAAGTAATTAGTGATATTAGACAACTACTAGACAGCTATCAGAGAGCCATCAAAAGGTTATCAAAGGTCTATTAGAGGTTTATTAACTTTTAAATTTGCTATTTTTGCAATTTAGAAATTGTAGGGACATGGTCCCTATTATCATAATTTTTTTTGATATTTTTGCAAGTGTCCCATATAACAAATATTCAAAATATTTATACAATATAGAACAATTTCAAAAATGGAAAACATTTACAGACCTATAAGGGAAAATACCAAAAATGTCCCATTGCTAAATTAAACTAAGCTTTTAATGAATTATTCAATTAATTAATTGCTAAATTAAATATCTTATATTTAATTTAATTCAAATTTGAATCACATTAAAAAATAAATTTCGTTCATAACCTATAGTTTTAATGTGTATCATAGATGCATTAAACTTTAACGTATAGTTTTACTGTAAATTAAATTTACATTAAATTAATATTTGAAATCATTCAAATATTTTATCTCTCATAATTAAATCTCATAATTGAATCGTATCCAAAATTAAATTTATATAATAAAGTTTAATTCAAATATAAACTTTATATTATAATGTATCCCCATACATTATACTAATTTCCAATGTAAACTTGAAGATCTTAAATTACAACTAATATAAATAAATCTCATTACCCTTTACGAGCTAGGAAGGGGACCTAATGGACCTGCAGGTCAGAAGCTACAACGATATGAGATGAATTGACTAAACTCATTAACCACATTAATCAATATTTGTTAACTGTGTAAACTCCACTAAAGACTCACAACTGAACTCTTATCATTGTTGATATAATTCTGTGTCTATGGATATAGACCAATAATAGTAAGTTGGTCTTTCACGAGTGTTCATATATAACACCAACGGGTCAAATTATCGTTTTACCCCTACTTATCTCTAGTCCTTAAATACCAGTGCTCTTTAATGAACAACTTGTTTATAGTCCAACCAATAAACATAAACCCTCTTGTGCCATAGAGAGAGTACGACCCTTTGTTCAAGTTTGGGAGACACCATTTAAAGGAACACTCATCTACTTACCCTAAATTTGGGAAGGAGTAAATTCCATCGTGTATGATTATGTTCTTAGCTTCCCACTCGGTCTTGTCTCTAAATTGATAAGCATACTGAGTCGGCAATCTGATCACTCTCACCCATACAAATCAAAGGATAATCCATCGTGGATAGGAGTTCATAATACACTCAAGATTAAGACTAAGTTACCTAGGTCATCCTAATGAAATAGAAAGTTTACTAGTTAACGGGGTTACATCTAGTGGCTACTATTTCGTGGTTCAGTCTTATGAAAACTCATTACATAGGATACCCTCACTTGCATGTCACCTACATAAACACGTTTGTTCATTGCGTTTGTATCAAATACAATGTGAGTCCTATTATAGTGTTACTAGGATAAGGTACCCAATCTTGTCCCTATACTATAGACTCTTTAAACTGATCTCGAACATTGATCCATGTATGTCTCTACATACTGTTAAGACTCATCAAACAACTTAGGATGTTAGTTTATTGGATTGAGGGTATTAAGACAAAACTAATAATATAATCAATAACACTTATTGCACTAATAATAATAACATTTTATTAATAAATAATGGTCAATGATTTATATTTACTATCTATAAGTTTTAGGCCATAAAATCCAACAATTTGGTTGTTCAAGATCAAATACAAATATAAAAGATATTGGTACGCGATTCTGAATAAAGATTGTTGGATATTGGTACACGTTGGGATTTGACTTCAACTAAATCTAACAAATATAAACTATCTTGAAAAAATATCGTGTATAGCCAAATTTAATTGTTGTACTTAGTACGAATTGAAGTTGGATAAATTTAAGAGATCGAGCTTCTAATGAATATTTTGATGGTGTTGCTAACTTTGTCAAAATTGCAACTAATTTTTTAGAGGAAGAGGGAAGAACAAGATGTCCTTGTTACGCCATAAACTTCCATTCACTCATCGAGGTGGAACTACAACATTTTTACGCCATAAGCAGAAAATGGTATGACTTATTTTTGTATTGTACTTATAAATACTTTTTTATACTTATAATTTTGGTTGTAATGTATAGAAAGAAGAGGGCAAGGAAGTAAGTGAGATTGAATTATTACAACCCATGCATTCCAATGAGAAGAAGGGGTGAGTGGATGGGGCTAAAGCGAAATATGTAAGTAATGACACTCATTGTTGAAATTTTTCTTAACCTAGAACACATTTATACTATTATGTAATTATGGTGTAGGATGAACGATGGAATTAAAAACCACTCCATCACAAGAAGGGAGTGAACCTCTTCTAGAAAAGGAAATATGTGAATGGGTACTGGATAAGCGATCGAGACATGTGAAAGGACAAGGTTGGGGACCAAGACCCAAGAATAC
Organism: Cucumis variabilis; assembly: GCA_037974545.1. Classification (NCBI taxonomy): domain Eukaryota; kingdom Viridiplantae; phylum Streptophyta; class Magnoliopsida; order Cucurbitales; family Cucurbitaceae; genus Cucumis; species Cucumis variabilis. The sequence goes on from JBBPDI010000023.1 coordinate 388,475, forward strand.
TAGAAACGAAGCAATTCAATAAAACACCAAAGAAACAAATGCACAAATTGTACACTTGCAAAGTATAGTTGAATCACAACAAGCTACAATTGAAATAATTTTAAAAAAGTTAACATGTCAAGAAGCTAGCTCCAACATGGAACAAAGTTCATAACAATCAGATGAGAGTCAATAGGTACATTTTTCAACTTTATTAGTTTGATATAAAGTGTCAGATTAGAGTAGTATATACAAACATGGTATACTATGAATTGATATGACTATCCTGCAGTTGTGGTAGTCATATTTGTTCTTATGATGATTTTGGTTCTTATGATTAAAACGTTATGGAGTGTCATTATGATTTTGGTGCTTGATGTAGACATATCCCTTGTCCCTTGTTGTTTGAGTTTTAAATTTAGACATGCCCCCTGCCTTTTTCTCGTTGTTTGTGTTTTCAATTTAGACATACCCCTCTTCCCTCACTCATTGTTTTAGAATGTTTGAGTTTCATCCATTTACGAGTAGTGTCATTATGCTTTGAAGTAGTGTCATTATGCTTTGAAGTGCTAAGTTTCATTTATTGAGTTTAATCATATTGAATCCATTGCTTTTCATGTACACATGCCCCCTTTCTTTATTATGGAGTTTGTTGCTTTCATGTATATTCATATCATTTGGGTGCTTGTAATTAGAATATTACGAAGTGTCAATGTATATTCATATTATTTGGTGTTGTTGTTGTTCTATTATTATTGTTATTATTATTATTATTATTATTTTCAATTCAATAAAAAGGATCCTAAGCAAACCAAAACGTTTTTCATTTTTAAAAGAGTGAATTTTTGTGGTTTTAATTCAACTCTAGCCAAATTTTATGTTTTCAAACCCGACATGTGTGCATAATAATGCCCAAGGTCAGTTTTCAAAAAATTAGCTCGGGCTCTAATGCTTCATTTTACCTTGGTTTTAGTCTAAATGTTGAAATCTACTTCTCTAGTTCTTAATACCTACAATATCAGCATGCAAACACATTAACCTAACAACAAACTCGAGTGTAAGACAATATATTTTAAATGTTGCCAATGACGAACAAGATTAGTTTCTACTTATGATCGGGTGTTTTTTTTATGGCTTATTTCACTTGTGGATCAAGAGGGGATCTATTTCATTCTTATAAATTCTTCCTTTATATTTAGTTGCTGCTTGGCTTATATACATATACATACATGCACACATGATATCAGAGATACCTTATTCACTAAATGAAGGGTTAAATCAACAATATAATATAGGTTCACTTAATTTCAAAAAATACATTATTAAATAATAATAATCATTGATACTACCATTTGCGTGTGGTTGGCATTCCCAACCTCAAAAAGCATATGCTTACTTTTTGGGTGCATAGAGTTAGGCACTTGTCTTTTCTTTGTCCATCCAACATCCAACCTTTAAATGCCATATAAATATATATATGACAGGATAGCTACACTCATGTGTTTCTCTATTTTTATTATATTATAGTTTGAACAAAAATACTATTTACACTCCTAAGTTTAAACCTTAAACTTTCATAATTGTACATATCAATTTAAACATTTCTTCAAATTTCCTTCAACCCATTGTCATATGGAGCATATAATTTAAATTAAATTAAACTGTTTAATTTTTATAAATCAATCAATTTAGATTCTTCATTAGGATTATCTCTAAAAATCATTTATGTTTTAATTCACAAATGTACATACACTTCTTCAAATGTCGATTATATCAAATTGAATGATTAGAGTAAAAGGATTTATGATTTTTAAAGAAAATTTGAATTTTATATCGTAAATTTTTATCGATTCATTTAAGAAAGTTCAGAGATTTAATTGATAAATTATATATTGCTTGCTCACGAGATTTGTTTTCGAAACACAACAAAATAGGAGTGTAAATTGATACACTTACAAAAGTTTAGGGATTTAAATTAATACAATTAGTAGTTCAAGGTTTAAATTGATATCTATACAACCCTAAAAGTTTAGAGGTACAAATTGATACTTTTATTTTTTAATAAACATAATTCTTAAATTATACACAAGTTTTTATGGAGATCAAAATAGACATTGTATTGATGGTCAAAACAATTTAAATTTCATGCCTTACTCTAAAATAAGAAATAAAATGAAGTACAAAAAATTGAAACAATCCACATGGAACCACACTAGTTTCTCGATTAAAATGCTTATAGTTAAGTATGGGTATGGGGGTTGTGTTTGAGTAAACTATGAATAAAAGTGCTTAAAAATAAATGAGAACAAGACTATAGATAGCAATTAAAACTATGACAACATAACCTAGCTATATGGTTAATGTAAACTTTAATTTCATGATTATACAATAAAACCCTAACATTGTATATAACAATAAGTGTCAAGATCTTTGAACTAGATGATTCTACA
>JBBPDI010000023.1:408746-436557 GCA_037974545.1 Cucumis variabilis
CAAAATTATAAAACTACTAATTACCTTTGGGTAATTTAAATGTTTCATAATAATGAAAATCAATATACTCATGATAACATCTTTATGTTTTAATATCTACTGAACTTACTAACTTGGCCACTTTGGTGACTAACAAATTATTCATAATATAGATATCATATTAAAATAATTATAAATAATTATTTTCTTAATTTGCAAAACATTATCATTGGAATATATCTATAAGACTTGCTAATTTGGCCACTTTGGTGACTAACAAATTATTCATAACATTGATATATTGCAACAAAACAATCCCAAACATTGATAATTAAACATTGAAAATTAAATTAACATAACTTTAATTTGATATTTATAGAAGCGCTTACTAATTTGGTTACTTTAGTGATTAACAAATTATCTGTACTATAAATATCAAATAATCACAAACAAATGCATGCTTTAAATTATTTGTGATTTAAACATAACACAAAGGATAATAAAACATAATTTCCAAACTTTATAAAATTTCAACATACATAATTTATTATATTTTAAATTTAAACAACTCAGTTATGAAAAAAAAAATAGTAATTACATTATGGAGTAAATAAAAATGTAACTAATCTTCAATAACTTAAATCCAAAAAATATATTAATTTTGGAAAACTCTTACATGGATAGTGTGATTATTTTGTGATGATATTTTTATTTTTTTTTTTATTTTTTTTTCTTTTTCACAATAAGAAGATAAAATATTTTCCATGATAAGAAGATAAAAAATTTCTTTTCCATAATAAGAAAATAAAATATATATTTTTCATAATAAGAAAATAAAAGATTTTCCATGATAAGAAGATAAAGATTTTCTTTTCCATAATAAGAAAATAAAATATATATATTTTTCATAATAAGAAAATAAAAGATTTTCCATGATAAGAAGATAAAAAAATTTCTTTTCCATAATAAAACTAAAAGATTTATCTTCTTTCTAATAATAAAATAAAGATTTATCTTTATCCTAATAAAATTTTTCTTCAATTTCTAAAATTTGTTTGTTTTCCCCGACTAAGTTTAATTTGATATCTATATAGCATACTAATTTGGTCACTTTTGTGACTAACAAATTATTCCTAACATATAGATATCCAATAATATAATTCCCCAGTGACTTTAATCGCAAAATTTGCAAAAATATTGATATTGCAAATAATTTTATCAAAACTCCTATTCAATCTAAACGACATAATTTAAATCACTAGGGTTAATGGATACTTTAAATCATACTTTATATCATTATCATTATATATCCATAACTCATAAAAATACATTTGATACATAATTTATGTGATCATCATAAAAATAATTCTATGTGATTTACATCACAGTTTACAGTTAGATATTGTAATAATTTCATAATACATCATATAATCACATATTATTTTTCAAAATTAATTGCATAATTTAAATTTTAAAGATAAGTGGGTACTTTAAACATAACATTTTCATAACGCAAAATATAATTAATACATAATCATCAATTTAAACATAAACTAAATATAGTCATCTTTCGAAAAAAAATCATCAAAATCTAAAATTTAATTAGATTTTCAACAACATCTTAATATTCATTAGATTTCAATTCCTTTAATTATGGATTAGAATATTAATTGAATCCACTTACGATTCTTTTAAACAAAATAATTATATCGATAATTAATTATAAAAGAAATAAAACAATCAAATTCATTATCGATCCTTTAACTAAAACAATCACATTATGATTGTCATTAAAGAAACGTTTATATAATATGGCCAACGAGACATACAAACTAATAATTAATTATTAAATGACCAAAATACACCATGACCAACAGTGGTTTTGTGCATATATATATATACACATCATTAAATTTCTTTCTTCAAGCTTTCAAACTTAATTAAAATTAACAATCAATAATTAAAGAATCTTCAATCAAATGATAATTCAAGAATCTTTAATTTAAAAGTTAATTCAAAGATCTTTAATTCAAAAGATAATTCAACAATCTTTAATTCAAATAATTCAAGAATTTTTAATTCAAAAGTTAATCGATAATTGAATAATCTTAATTCAAATTGATGAAAACATTGCAGCGGAAATATTAAAAGCAAATTATTAATAATCCATGTAAAATCACAAGTTCTGAATCAAGGCTCTGATACCACATGTAAACTTTAGTTTCATGATTATACAATAAAACTCTAACATTGTATATAACAATAAATATCAAGATTTTTGAACTAGATGGTTCTACAAATTAAATTTAGATAAGAATAACATACCTTGATCCATGAATAATCTTCTTGAGGAATTGTGTTTCTCCCACTTGCCTTCCTTTAGATCTTGAATTAGTTTCTTGATGGGAAGAATAAGCTACTTAATAAAGGCAGTGAGAGAACCAATCCCTAAGGTTCTATTTATAGACACCACCCATCATGGTGTTTAATTAAAGCATTATCTTTTTACCTAATGAGCCTAATAAAATAATAGGCCCAAAAGAGATAAAATATGATGTAATAAATATGGGCCACATCATGGTGTTAGGGAAGAATGCCACACAAGCAACACACACAACTTGCTTACAAAGGCCAGGTCAACACCAATGCATCACTCTGCAGAGCCATGTCCCAACGTCCCAGAACCTTCAATTTATTGAGAATTGATTGATGATTGAATATCAACTCAGCCAATCATCGCTACCAATGCTTGTATTATTTACATTGGTTACTTGTAATTATCATTATTTATCTTTTTCCTACATTTAGGGTTCAACTTTGTATAAATACACCTAAACTTTATATTCATTTAACATACAAAAAAGTAAGACAAAGAAAACTTCACACAAAAATTCCTTTACTATTGTTTCTTTCTTGGTATCAGAGCTTTAATGGAAAACGCTCTTTCCATTGTGTCTTCTTTAAATACAAATTTTAACAATCCTCCTTTGAATCAATTACTCAATTGACTACCGCCTACCAAGCTTTATCCTGGAAACTATTTTCTATGGAAAACCCTAATTTTTCTATTTTAAAAAGCTACAAGTTAGAAGGACATTTGACAGGAGAAGAAGAATGTCCATCGAAACTCATCTCAGCCACAAGCAAAGAAGCAACAAAGATTGCAGGTGTTGCAGTAATTGTTGTCGAAGTAGCTTCAAGCTCATCAACAACAAAAATCATCGATCCAAAATTTGAACAATGGGTAACGTCCAATCTTCTCCTTTAAGACTGGATATATAACTCCATGGTACCAGAAGTTGCATTTCAATTAATGGGATTCAATACTACCAAATATCTTTGAGAGGCTATCCAAGATCTATTTGGACTTCAATCAAGCGTACAAGAAGATTTTCTCTGTCACACCTTTCAAACCACTCAAAAAGGTAATTTCAAAATGAAAGTGTATTTGAGAATAATGAAAATTAACATGAACAATCTCGATCATGTTGGAAGCCCTGTTCCTCTTCGTTCATTAATTTCTCAGGTCTTATTGGGTCTTGATGAAGTATACAACTCAATCACTGTTGTAATCCAAGGAAAATCTGAAAAATATTGACTCAATTAATTTATAGTTTAGCTATAGCACATGCTTTAACTAAGGGTTTAACTAGAAGGACAAGATAGAGAACACAGCAGTTTAGTAACCCAGTTCGATAAAGCTTGCCTACGTTTGGGGAGCTTTTCGGCTCAGATCAGGAATATTATTAAAATTCGATAATCATGTAACACAGTTCTTTTGTTACATATAAATACTTGTTAAAGATAAATACAATAACAAATTTCAGGCTCCCCTTGAGTGTATCATAAATCCTATGGAGTCATTCTCAGGCTCCCCCTGAGACTCAGGACAACTTTCCCGTTATCTTCAATATTTCTGTAGATCACCCTGTGCAAATCATACACAGTATCTTCAATGACTGCACTGTCAAGACATTACGAACTTGTGTGAAGTCGAGACCTCTCACAATCGTCGTAGACGCTTCAAAGTTTGAATATGCCCAACACCAATCTGTTTCTGCTGAAGACGTAAACAGAAAAAGAGCTGATTTGTCATATAAATATGTTTCTTCAAGATTCCTTATTTAAAGGAATCTACAACAACCATGTAAATCTTTGATATGTTTTGATAACAATTTTTAATAAAGAAATTGACAAAAATATAATCGTAACAAAATCAAATATCTCCTGGTTGGATATGCAATTAGAACTTCTAATCTTCGAAAAGTGTTTGAACATCAGAACTCTCAAAGAAATTCAAGTAATGTTGTTGCAAATGCTACTATAAATTTGGTTCAAGATAAAGGATGCGATAATCAATAGATGAAGCATCTGAAGTTCAGTAGCAATCAGTCAAACTCCAATGAACAGTGTGCTGGAAAGAACATTAATGGTAATGGAGGTTGCGGACGTGGTCAAGGAAGAGGAAACAAACCCATTTGTCAGGTATGTGAAAAATACGGACACTCAGCCCTAGTTTTTTATAACAGGTTCAGTAAGGAGTTTGTTGGAAATATTCATGAAAATAGGGAGCACAATCCAAATCCAACCAGAAATTCAAATCCTACTACTTATGTGACATCCCAAAACTCTAATCCATTTGTTACATCAAAGACAGTAGTTGATACAAACTGGTATGTTGACAGTGGGGCAATGAATCATGTAACATTTGATTATTCGAACTTGTCAAATATTGTTTAATATTCAGGTGTTGAAAATGTTGTTGGTAATGGCAGTAAACTTCAAATTGCTTGTGTAGGTAATGAAAATTTAATTGATGGGAAAATTAGCTTGAAATTTGAAAATATTTTGTGTGTGCTTAACATTACAAAAAATCTGGTTAGTGTATTAAAGTTATCTCAAGATAATAACGTGTCTCTTGAATTTCATGGTGCTTGCTATTTTGTAAAGACCAAGGATACGAGTCAAAAAATGTTGAAAGGAAAACTTAAAGATGACCTCTATCACCTTGAAGGTGCTGCAGTGAAGTCATCTGGTGAGTTTGAGCATATTGAAAGTAGTAATCGATAGTTACAACACATAAATAACAGTGCATCAATATTAGTATTGTCTAAAAAAGCCAATAGTAGTGTTGTTGCTTCCAAAACTGTCTGGCATAGGTGTTTGGGTCACCCATCTGTGAAAGTTTACAATTATATAGTTAAAGGTAGTAATCTTCTTGTTAATGATAATGAAGAGCTTATTTTTTGTGGTTCCTGTCAACTTGATAATGCTCACATAATCTACCATTTAATATCTCTTAAAACTGAGCAGCTAACCAATTTGATTTGATCGACTATAACTTATGATCGGATCGACTCCAATCACTTCATCTAATGATTGGTACAAATATTATATTTTTTTGTTGATGACTTAAAAAAGTATAGATAGATCTATCCTCTCAAACAAAAGAATGAAGCCTTTACACATTTTTTTACATATGTGAAAACAAAGTTTTCAAAAATATTTAAAGATTTTCAATTTGATAACAGTGATGAGTTTTGTTAAGATCCATAAGATTTGCAAAGAAATGGAAGTTTAATCTCAATAATCTTGTCCCTATACTTCTGCTCAAAACAGACACGTAGAAAGAAAACATTGGCATGTTGTGGAGACTGGATTAACCATGTTGGCTCAAACATCTTTGCTCTTATGCTTTTGGTGGGATTCATTCTTAACTTCAACTATGTTAATTAATATCATGCCTACACAAGTATTAAAATGCAAATCCTCATATGAAATTCTATTCCAACATAAATCAAACCTTACAAATTTAAAAGTTTTTGGTTGTGCTTGCTTCCTTTGGTTAATACCATACCAAACAAACAAAATTGACTTTCATTATTTAAAATGTGTCTACTTAGGTCGAAGCCCACTATGAAATGGGTTTAAATATCTGACCTTATCTGAAAAATTATAATCTTCCTGCATGTTAGATTTAATGAGTATGAATTTTCCTGCAAAACTTTCTTTTTTCTCATCCAAACGACCAACTCAAATATCCAAATGACCCAACTAATTCAACACCTATCTGGTCCATATTTCTTATCCAAGATCAAACCAAATAAGTCTCTTATTTGCACATTACTCCAACCCAACAAATTTACATGTCACACCTTCCATAAGCCCCACCTAGTCCACTGCCAATAACTCACTATCTCCATCGTTAACCCTACCTTTTTCTTCTTCTAACACCAAAAATCATCCCTCATCCATCCCTTATCGTTTTTCTCCCTCTGTCATCCTTCTACCTCAAATTTTGGTCAACACAAATTTATCTCCTCACCCAAATATTCCCACCTCATTACCCACTCATCCTATGATAACACGAGCTAAAGCTGGGATTTTTAAACCAAAAGCTTTAACCTCAACCTCCAGTGTTGATTGGTCCTTAACTGAGCCAACAAGCGTAAAGGAGGTCTTGGCTACACCACCATGGAAGAAGGCTATGGATGATGAGTATACAGTCCTAGTGAAAAATAAAACATGGCATCTTGTTCCACCCTTTCCCACCTTGAATGTTATTGGTAATAAATGGGTTTTCCTAATAAAAGAAATGTTGATGGTACTACTCAAAGATACAAGACACGTCTTGTAGCCAAGGGTTTCATTAGAATTCAAGTGTCAACTTCTTTGAAACTTTTAGTTTCGTGTTTAAGGCTTCAACCATTCGGGTGATTCTCAACATATTTGTTTTAAAAGGATGGTTGTTACGACATTTAGACTTTAATAATGCCTTTCTCAATGGTCACTTAACAAATGATGTATGTATATGGTGCAACCCTTCGGTATATTGACTTTGTTTTTTCTCACTACGTGTGTAAACTACATAAAGCAATATACAGTCTTGAGCAAGCACGTCGAGCTTCTTCCTTGCTACTTATTCCTATCACGTCGCTTACACTCGAGTGATATAGCTTAGAAAGGAGTTTCTTTTTGTGTCACCTTTTCCCTTTTTACGTGCTTCCTCGCGAAATGTTCTATACTTTTATCCAAAATGACTTTCTAGTAAGAATCCTTTCCAACCAGACTGTGCTTGTATGTTAACTGACGCCGCCAAAAACTTAGTTGTGACACGTTGACTAACTTATGACTTAGAGGATAGTGTTGTTGCTTATGTTGGTGTTTACTTCTACATGATGAGTCATTGATCAAGATCATTGCATGCAAAATGCTTACTATGAATCTCTTTATCATGTATTTCAGAGTCCTCGTTGAGTACAAATTTTTCTACTACTTGCCCAAGTGTAAGAGAAACAATAGGTTTTCCTAGATAATTGAAGGTTGAACACAGGAAATTGATATCAAAGCTTAGTTCTAGGGTCTATTTTTCATTTAGGCGGTATAAAAAAAATAAACTATACAGTGTAAAAGAGTGTAAGTTTAAACCATATCTACTTATAGAGATTTACATTTAAGGGCGACAACCTCTCGGTGCCTGATGCCCACACATTCTCCTTTTAGGACAAAAATGATGGAAGTTATCTCGCCAAGGTGGAGTTTATCTTCAAACTTCTCCTTGCACGTGTTAGACATATTTTTTGCTACTTTCTTTCCCGGGTAGTTGGCGAAATATACTAGCCAAGTGATGAAAATAGCTTAGCTAACACGATAAGAATTATAAGCTAAACTTTTTATCAAGAATCTATCATAGATCCTAAACTACAAATAATGCAAAGATAAATTAACAGTAAAGAAATGATGGATTGAAAAGGCATAAATATACATTATATTAAAGAATAAAGGCCTTCAGCCACTGTACAATATAAATAAATACAATGTAAAGAAATACAAAAATGGAAGGAATAGAAATGACATTACAAATAAGGAAAGATTGGAAAATGGGATCTTCTTCACTCAAACCTCGAACTTTCAGTCATGAACTGACTAGAAAAGAGAAGGAAGTGCTTTTACAGATGGCAGAAAGGCTATTCTTTTCCACCAACTCTCTACGGTTTTGTTCACCTCTTCAGGTGTACGAATGGCGGTCCATTCAAACATTGCTCCATTGACCTATTCGGTCCTACTTTTCTTGATGGTGATGGGTTTCTTTTATAGTCAGATTTAGGTGAAAAATCTAATCTTCTGAGGATGTCAGTATCGAAAGCTGTCTGTTGTCAAGTCATATCAACATCATCTACCACTTTTGTCTTCTAGCGAATCTCTTCTCGTGTTATGATGTAAACTTCTCATCTAATCTTCATGTGAGTTCCTTTACGATCTACTAACTTATTCTTTTGTTCTTTAGCCTACGTTAAAACACTACAAACTGGGTGAAACAAGCATGGATGCTTATGTAAGGTGAATTTGTAAATATTTATGCATTCAGAACATGAGCTACGTGTTTCAACATATTTCTTATGCATTTTGATCTCATTATTCCATCTAAAAGATCATAATAAATTGTGTTTCTACAAGTTATCAAACTGCCTCTCTTCGGGTCAGGGCATCACGCATACTCCTTTCGTGGAAACTGTAAGAAATCTCTCCGTTCAGTATCCTTGTTGTAGGGTCTTTATCGCATTTGCGGTACGCACTTAGGATCTTACACAAATATGTTAATGGAATAAAAAATCATGGAATTTTATTTCAACCAAACACCGATCTATCTATTAGTGCTTTCTTTGATGTTGATTGTGAAGGGATAAAAGTCCTATGGCAGCAGAATATTTAAAGAACCATTACTCAATTTAATTTGGGAATCCCAAAATATCAGTACATTGGCAAAATTTAGAATCAAAATTCTAAATAAAAACTAAGCATGCTTTTTTATTTAAAAGATACAGAGAACTTACTTTTCTTCACGTCTCTGAATCTGCAAACTATCGAATTGAGACACCACCAGTTAGAGATCGTCCTATCCTCTGGGATGAGATTGATTTGTGGGAACCAATTAGGATGAGAAAATTTTAAAGGTATTTGAGAGAAATTCTTTACTTTTTGTAAAGCAAAAGCCTTGGCTTTTTTTTCTTGATTAATTCGTTAACGAAAACTGTTTTCTTCTTGATTAATTCGTTAAAGATATTTACAACTCTCTCTCCTTCATGGAATAGGAAAAGGAGTAGGAGAGAATCATGAGATTCTATTATCAAATATTCTAATTAATTAATAATTAATCAATTAGTTAATAATTGATTAAATCATATTTAATTAATATTTAATTCAAATCTTATTTGAATGAATATCTCTCCAACATCTTATAGATTTATATTAATATAATTAATTAAATCATATTTAATTAATATTTCATTCAAATCTTATTTGAACTAATATCTATGCAATATGTTATAGATTTAATTAAATCAAATTTAATTAAATAAAACAAAAATATTAATCAATTCTACAATTAATTAATAGCTAAATTAAATATCTTATAATATTTAACTTCAATTAAATTTGAATCATATTCAAATATAAATTTCTCTTCTAACCAATAATTTTAATATGAATCCAATTCACATTAAATTAATATTTGAACTCATTCAAGTATTTTATCTCTCATAAATTAATTTTGAACCATATCCAAAACTAAATTTATATAATAAAGTTTGATAAACTTTATATTATAATGTATCACTATACATTAAACTAATTCCCAAAGTAAATTTGAACATTTCAAATTACAATCAATATAAATAAATTTCATTACCCTTTATGAGCAAGGAAGGGGACCTAATGGACCTACTATCAAAAGTTACAACGATATGAGATTAATTGGCAAAACTCATTAACCACATTAATTAGTATTCGTTAAATGTGTGCATACTCCACTAAAGACTCACAGCTGAATTCTTTTCACTGTAGATATATTTCTGTGTCCTTGGATAGAGACTAATAACAGTAAGTTAGTCTTTCACGAGTGTTTGTAACACCAACTGGATCAATTTATCATTTTGCTCATCGGTTAACTCTAATCCTTAAATACCAGTGCTCCCTTAATGAACAACTTGTTTATGATTCTATGAATAAACAGAAACCTCTCTCGTACCATAGAGAGTGTAGGGCCCTTTGTTCAAAACCTGAAGACACCATTTAAGGGAACACTCATCTACTTACCCTAAAGTAGGGAAGGAGTGAATTTCATCTTGTGTATTTATGTTGCCAGCTTCCCACTCAGTCTTGTTCACAAAATGATAAGCTTATTGAGTCGAAGATCTGGCCACTCTCACCCATACAAATCAAAGTACAATCCCTCGCGAATAGGAGTTCATAATACACTCAAGATTAAGACTAAGTTACCTAGGCCATCATAGTGAAATAGAAACCTAACTAGTTAACAGAGTTACATCTAGTGGTTACTATTTCGGCCCGATCTTATTTAAACTCATTGCATAGGATACCCTCACTCGCATGTCTACTACACGAACGCATTGGATTATTGCATTTCTATCAAATATAAAGTAAGTCGTATCCATAGGTTTACCACGATAAGGTACCCAACCTTATCCCTATACTATAAAATCCTTTAAGCTGATCTCGAACATTGATCCCTATATGTCTTTACATACTAATCAAGAGTCGTTAAACAGCTTGGGATGTTAGTTGATTGGATTTAGGTTATTAAGAAAAAACTAATATCATAATGAATAACAATTATTACAATAATAACACTTTATTAATAATGATCAATGAATTATATTTACAATCTACGAGTTTTAGGACATAAATTTCAATAGATTGAGCTGCTAATATTGATGATTGTAATTATGTAGCTGCATATTGTGTTTTTATAGGCAATAATCTAGTTTCTTGGTCCTCTAAGAAACAAAATGTTGTAGCACGATCAAGCACAGAATCTGAATATCTAGCTCTTGCTCATGCAGCATTTGAAATCATTTGGTTGAAACAATTGCTCTTTATGCTTGCTATTTTTAAATGCTCCAAACCCATTTTGTGGTGTCACATCAGTACAGGGGTACTCGTCACAAATCCTGTGTTTTATGCTAGAACCAAGTTCTACGGGGTGTTCTTGAAGTTTGGTGCATTCCCTTCAGCTGATCAACTAGTTGACTGCCTCACAAAACCTCTAACACATTCTCATTTTCAATGTTTACAGTCCAAACTCGGTATAATTGAGTTACCCTCTTGTTTGGGGGGAATGTTAGGGAAGAATGCTAAACACGCAATACACACATCTTGCTTACAAAGGCCAGGTCAGTACCAATGCATCACTCTGCAGAGTCGTGTCACAACATTCTAGAACCTTCAATTTGTTGAGAATTAATTGAGTGAATATTTGCTCAGCATCTATCAACGCTTGTATTATTTACATTGGTTTATTGTAATTCTCATTATTTATCTTTTCCCTACTTTTAGGGTTCAACTTTGTATAAATACATTTACACTCTATTCATTTAATATACATAAAAGTAAGACAGAGAAAACTTCACATAAAAATCCCTTTATCATCGCTTTTTTCTTCATGGATATATCAAATTAATTTCTTGTTTAAGCCTAGCCTAATTGATTAGGACTTCCTTCAATTGTCCCTATTACCTAATTTTCTAATCATGCAGAGACAAACTCGTTGAACCCACATTACTTATTTGTCTAATAAACTTTAGGGAGATGCTAAGATGGATTCATTTGCATCTACTGTATTGTTAATTAATTCAATACGATTTTGAAACAAGATTGATTAAAGCAAAGTGATATAATTAGTATGATCGACTTTGCTTTATGATCGACTTCAAGTTTAAGCAAGTTAATCTAATCTCGTGCTTCTAATGGTTCATATGTAATTGGATTGAAAGCCCTGATGCAATGAAAGAAAAACAAGCTTCAAACTTGAACTTAATTGAGAATTTCAAAATACCAATACACTAGCAAATAATTAAGAATGAATTTTGATTCTAAAAATGCAACCTATTGTATAAAATTAGGCTAAGTTTGCTCAATAACTTTGTGATTACAAGTTACAGAGAATTTTTACTTACTCTCACTGATCACTCTAAATCTACAAAACTCCTTTGGGATGGGATCACAAATAAAACCAATTAGCCACCTTCCTATTATATCTGCAATGAGGTTGTGCTTTTGTGGGAACCAATCTCAATAAAGAATTTGGTATTTCTACACAGAAAATTTGTGAGAAATTTTATTGGAAAAAACGTACTTTGCTGTTCATCATTTTACCTTTTGTGTTTTCTCTTTTCAGATATATCCGTGAGAGAGAAACGTAGGTAGAAAACCATGATGCAATAACTCCCACGTAAAAGAGTTATTGACTTTTAATTATTATTATTAATTAATTTAAAAAAATTAAAATAAAAAAATGATAATTAATTTAATTTAATATATCAATTAATTAACTTAATAATTAATTAAACAACTAATTACATCCAATTTAATTAATAATAACCTTTAAATAATATTTAAATGAATTTCTCACATATCCTGTAGTTTTAATTTAATTCAATTATTAAATTAAATTAAATAACCAATTAATTCTCTAAGTAATTAATTACCAAATTAAATTATATCACATATTTAATTTAACCATGAACTCAAATTGCATTTCTCTTATAATAACCTAAAGTTTTAATGTGCACTTAATACTAATTATTGTCACACCCCATCCTGAGCACCTGCCTGCTCGGTCCGAGAAGTGACGTGAAGCCAACCGACGTCGTTTCTCTTTCTCTAAACAACACCAATTGAACCTGACTACTAATTTTTTACTATGCTAAACAACTCGAGTAATTTAAGACTTATGCAGCAAAAACTAAAAGAAAAAAACTTAAACAAACTTCTTATATTTTGAAAAGTAGTCGAGGCTAGATGTCATTGATTACAAACTATACTTACAGACCAAATAGAAATTAAACAACTGCACTTAACCTTATGCAAAACCATGTACATGATAAGGTTTAAACTAAAATTGATCCTCAGTAACTAAATTATTCACAATTTTCGCATAGTAGACTTGGAGATAGTAATCAAGCTTGCAAATCACGATTTCTATATGGAAAATGGGGAAAACATTTAGAAAGGGTGAGCTAAAATAGCCCAGTGAGTGATGGTTTTTATTAAAACACACTTTCTAAAACAATTTAGTTTTAAACTTCGTCTTTAGCATAATTAAATCAATTTACTTGCTATACTATATGAAATACAAGGTGGACCCTCTGATGGCCCTCATCTTGTTATATGATATTTAGGAGGCAGAATCCAAGCATTAGTAGTGCCTCATCTCGTTATAGCTACAATGAGGTGGGTAACTTACAGATATCATATTTGCAAAACCCTCTTCTCATAAATATGTCCTAGTGATAGTATACATAGATATCTACTGAATACCTCTATTATAGGAACCTTTGTACACAAGGCCATAACCCCAGAAAGATTGTTATATATATACATCGTGTGGTATAGTCTAAAATATTCTAAAATCATGCTTTACTTAAATTCTTATCATAAAATATACTTAACATACATTTCAAATCTAATGCTTTGGAAACATTTTACTAAATAAGTAAACTCAAGTAATTTATACATCAATGCATGTTTAAAACAATAAATCATATTTAGAAATCAATTTCAAACTCATTTTATCACTCGTAGATAGTAGTACTTCATATCCTTGGTCTATAAACTTATATGATCTCCTCTTGACCTGAAATAATAGGAAATAATTCCATTTAACTCCCTATTTTCATAAAAATATCATAACTTTACTTAAAATTTTCCAAAATATCAAAAATAACCCAAAGACAACCATGTGGCATGGATGGCGCAAAAGGATGAGCAGCAGGGCATTGGCTGCGTGCTAATCTTTCAAGAGGTTGGTCGCAAGCACTGGATATGCCCCTCGTGCTAACCTCATGCACAGGTATGTCGTGCGCCTCACCTGGCGTCTCACACAACCCTCCTCGAATGCTTCTTTGGCTACATGCGCTTTGTACACAGGTGCGTCCAAGCAACCATCCTGGCATAATAACCTCTTTGTCTCTAAACGCCAATGTCATCTCGCCTAACAACCCCTAACACTCAGCTAACAACCTCTTTTCTCCAGAAACTCATTTTTGGTCAGAACCTTACTTCTACGTTAGAGCTTCATATCTTAAAATCTATAACTCGAATTAAAATACTTTCTTCTACAAAATTGCTCTAAATTGTCTTAAATTTTTTACCTCAAATTTGCAAAGGAAAATTCCAAGAAACGAGTTCTATAGTCCTTTGGAACTGCACCTTGCTCAGAATCACCTGATTTCTGACCTTTCTCACTTTCTTAAACTGAAAATATATTCGTCCAAAATGACCTATTTATACTGAAGCCTGCATGAAACTTTATTGACACCTCCTTCAGCCAAAATTTAATCTATGCATGCACATGCCTGGAATCCACTTAATCGACTCTACCTCTTCATCATCTCGCCTAACCAAAACACCTAAATGTCAAGGACATGCCAAATCACCAAGCCAAACTGCCAACTAACCAATCTAGCCTTGTTGCAAACCTCTAAACGCATTGTCATGCTTTCCTCACCTAGCCTCTCATTGCCAACTTAACCTCTATACCAGCCTCCTCGCCAAGCCTAAACACGTAGCGAACCTCTCAATGTACTCTTCTCGCCTATCCCACAACGAAAATGCCTACCCTTAGAGGTTCACTTTGTTATTCTCGGCCACACACCAAACGTGAAGCTAACCTCTATCTTCTCCTCTCTTGCCACCTAGCATGCGTCCTACACACCCAAACTAACCTCTTTGAAGGTTTTCTTCTTTCCTTGGTTGCCCAATAAAACCTCTAAACGTCTACTAAAGCCAAAACGCGTAGCCTATGGATTTAGCCAAAATTTTTCTTCTTCCAACTTAATTTCTCTTTAGCTTTTAAACCATAACCATTTAACCTTCCTTTCTTTTACCCATCATAACACATTTATTATGATATTTCTCAAGCCTACTTCCTTGTCTTAACTTCATTAAACCTAATCCTTTTTAACTTTTGAAAGGGTCTAAGTTTAATAAGGTCTAAGGTTTACACAATGCTTGTCCTCAAGCATAACTCTGCAAACTAGGCAAATTTTTCACAAAAAAGTTTGTGATCGCTAGTGTTCTCATCATTCTTCCTAACCTTAGTATCTAAACTATTCAATTCCTTAGTCGCGTACTATCTACCTATAAAAATATTTTTTGATTCTAAACATCACGAGCTTAAGTTTTAAAATACTTGTTCCTTTCTAACTTTTTTTTTTCATTTTTAGATATGTGCTTTTTGTATTAAAAATACTTGGGTCTTCCTTAGTTATTCTTTTATTAGTTTATGCAAAATATGTTGGTACAAAAATCATCAGTATTCTATAAATTTTTTCCTCTTCACAACTTTAATTCTTATCATCGTTTTATTTAATTTTATTTTTTAAACTGATGTTATGCATCTAATTTTGTGTTGGGATACAAGGACATTGAAGTTCTTTATTTTAAAGAATTGCTTTAGCAAAAAGAATAATTTAGCTATGTATCGTTTTTGGTTTTGCATAAGCTTTTTGGCAGTTATTCTTGGTTTTTGTACACTTTAGTTCGAATTTCGTACACCCTCAAATTTCTAAATTCATCTTGTATTATTATGTTCCCATCTTTCCATTCGATCTTGTCCCTAGAATGATATGTATATTGAGTTGGCAAACTGACCACGCTCATCAAATCAAATAAAAGGACAATCTCTCATGAACAAAAGTTCACAATATACTCACGATTAAGACTAAATTGCTTACATCATTCTATTGAAATGAAAACCTAGCTAGTCAACGAGGTTATATCTAGGGGTTACTATTTTGCGATCTGGTCTTATGTAAACTCGTTACATAGAATACTCCTATATGCAGATCACTTACACTGCGAACACATTAGATCAATGCATTTGTATCAAATACAAAGTGTATAGTATCCATGTGTCACCAGAGTAAGGGACCTAACATTATCCCTATACTATAGACCATTTGGATTGTATCTTGAACATTATTGACTCCCATGTGTGCTTATATATTGTTCAAGACTCATAAGATAACCTCTGATGTTAGTGTATTGGATTTAGGGTTACTAATACAAAACTAATATAAGACAATTAATGACTTTTATTGAACTAACACTAATAATACTTTTATTAATGACAGTCAATTATCTATACTTATTACTTACGAGTTTTAGGACATAAAACTCAACATTGTAGCCTTAACAAAGGTTAAACTTAAATTACATAAGCAAGTTGCATTAATGGCTAACAATAAGTTCATATTGAATAACTCATAAATAAATTACAATATCAAAAAAAGGTCATACAAACAATCAAAGGAAAGGAAGATCTAGATTTAACCAACTAGAAGAGTATGTTATCCTTTGATGTGCTTCATAATCCAAGGGAAAAACCCCTCCCAACCATTATTACAACCCAGAATGAAAATAGAAAATGTAGAAGTAGATGATTAGCAGCCAGTAGCTATAACCTAAATTTGAAAATGACCTATTTATAAAAGTTGCAGCGTGTCATGGTGTCTTGGAGAAGTGCAGTGAGGCTTGACATTTCCTTATTGAAATGCAGCATTGTGCATGTGCGTGATCTCGTCTATGTTCAAAGCACCACGATGCTTGCCTTCAATTCTCCAAAAAGGTGTTCTCAGCAATTTGTGTCAAGCATAACACTGTTGTGTCTCTGCTCGGCACTCCTTAGTGACAATATAGTCTTTTTCTTCCTCCACTTGATGCAATTTCACCAAGAATTAGCTTTACTTGGCATCATTTAACCCCAAATATTCTATACTATCTCTTAAACAAAAAGTACTTGTAAAATAGACCATTAAGCACATTAAAATAGGGAACAATCTTGAATTAAAAGGAGGAAAATAGCACATTTTAGGTGCCATTAGTTTTTTTTTTAATAAATAATATTTTGTTCCTAGTTCAAGTTTCACTTTTAAATAAACTATTCAAAATTTTAACGTGGTTTCTTCCAATAAAATATATGATCAGACCGCTTAAAATACTAATTTGATGAAAAATAACACAAAAGGCTTTGATAGCCTTTTTTTATCAATCGATACTTTGTCAAATCACTTGAGAATCTTCAATAATTTGTCATACCACAGAAGGTAACTGAGATACCTTCGAAAACATTCTTCGGTATCACAAATTTCTTCTAATAAAACTCCAGTAATTCACACACAAAAACTTGCGAGAAGCTTCACAATTTAAAGACTTTATCAAATCTTCAATATCTTCTTTGAATCTCCTATCTTGTATACACTGAAACCACTAATAAAGATATCAAGAATTCTTCATAAAATAAAGAAGGTAACTGGTTTACCTACATATAGATTCTTCACAAAAAGTATATACTTCTGAACAGTAGTTATGAAAAATGATTTTACGTTCAGAACTTCTGGTTTTTTAAAGAGCCAAGAAAGAAAAACTTCTTTAGGATAAAATATTCCTAAATATGAGGAATATCTTTTTTCTTCTTTAAATGAGATATTTAAGGAAGATCTTTCAACTCCTTATTAAAATATATTTATAAATGATCCTAAAGATAAGAATAATATTTTATCTTTCTTTAAATAAAAATAAATATAAAAATAATTTCATATTTGTCAAAAAAAAATGTAACACATTCGAATTAAAATATTTAATGTAGTAAAACATCATTGTCAATTATTGATAGAAACTATTATCATCTATCAAATACTAATAGTCTACCAACATTGATAGACTACGACATAAAAATATTTGTGTAGTCGTTCATCAAATTAAAACCATTTCTAAAAAAAAAAATTGATTTTCCCAATCATGCCAGCAGTTGTTGTAATTCTAATTCTTGTGTAAAGTCGATCATTACCATATCTTTCTATTTTAATTTCCTGAGAAAGTTTCATTAATTCATGCATGAGCCAATTTTATATACATTTTCTTCCAATGTCTCCACTATCTTTCTTAAATTTTCCCACTCTCCAAATGCACATTCATTATTGATTAGATATAATCCTTCGTATTTTCAGAGATTGGCCCAAACAGGATAAGTTCATCATATGATCAATGCCATAACATCACTTTCATTACCTATTTTTCTTTTTATAATTTCAATGCCTTGTTTTTTTTATTATGTTTTGTTCACACTTGGTCTTCACATTGTGGTTCAAGTTGTATTGGTAGGTTTCTCTGCGATTAATTTATTAATTAACTAATTAAATTGTTATACAGTGGGAACTTTGGAGAACAATTTCTTATACCTAAATGTAATTATTGTTTAATTGTGGCTGAGCACATGCTTTGTTTAGGTTACAATCCACCACTAATTTGAATGCTAAAGATATGTTCAAGATCTTAAGACAACAAAATCCATAGAGATTTCTTTTTTCTTTTTAACTCCCTCCATAATTTTGTAATAACTTTACCAAATGATGTTAAGATGAAGGATTTGTTTGATTTTATTTTTTAAGTGTTTAATTTAAAAAAAATATATATTGGAAACATTTAAATTGTTACTAAAAATAGTATAGCTCAACAAACACGTGTATTTAATGACTATAAAGTCAGTAATTTTGAAACTCTCTAACCCTGCTGTATTTAAAAAACTAACATTTGAAGTGTTAATTGGATCCTAACTGTTTTTTTAAAAAAAAAAAAAATCAAAGTTTATTTCAAACAATTTTTAGCAAAAAAATTTAAATATAGACGACTTCTTTCTCTAATCAATTTCAAAGGAATTTGAGGTATGACTGAAAAAATAAATTGTAGTCATAATTTATAATTTACTGCAATGTTTTTCATGTTTTTGAAGTTTTTTTTTTATTATTATTTTATAGAACTTCAATAAATATTTCTTCGATTATTTGATTTTTTTTTATTACAATTATTGTGCGATTAGAGCAAATTGCTTAAACTTACTTTGACCTAAACTTTTATAATTTGTAATTGATATTAATTACTTGATTTTTTTAGTTTTAATATTATTTTAGTGTAAATATTGTATTTGATATTTATATAAGGGTTTTTCCAAAAGGATGCTTATAAAAATAGCAAAAAAAAAAAATTATGATAATAGAATCCATGTCACTACATTTTTTAAATTGAAAAAATAACAAATTTAAAAGTCGATAACCCTCAGATAGCCCTTTGATGATCGTCTAATATTCATCTGATATCACTAATTACTTGTCATATTTGACATATTCGCAGTAAGCAAAAAAGAAATGTTACGGGTTGTTTTTTTCTAAATGTTTTTGTCATCTGATGCAATTTTTGTTTTTCAAAAGTATAACAAACCAACAAAATATTTACATTTTATATAACAATTCTGAAAACATAAAAAAAAAAAAAACTCAAGTGGGCATAATGGAAAATTCCAAAACGGTCCCAGCCACCATACGATTAATCAATCACACATGCGCATGTAATTTTTCTTCTAAATGATCATGATATGCGATCGTGTAGGAAATGATACACGAACGTGTAAGTAGTATCAACACTATCGTGTAGTTCTTTTTAACGATGTAAAAATGCTTCAAATTTAAATAATTGTGTTGATCATGCTAGATGATCGTGTTGACTATGGTAAGCGATCGTTTAGCTCAAATTAACACAATCGTGTACTTCTTTTTAAACGATGAAAAAAGGATTTTAAATCTAAGTGATCGTGTTGACTGGATAAGTTATCATTTAGATATATCAAAGTAATTTTTAAACGATCTTGATATTCTGAAAAAGGAGCTAAAAGAAATAAAGAGAAGATGAAGAAAGAAAGAAAAAGAACTTGAATAAAAATAGAAAAAAGAAAATATGGATGAAGAGATGAAGAAATTTGAAAGAGAAGATAATTAAATCACAGAGAAGAAGAAGAAAGAGAAGTGGCGAATCGTCTCTAATATAAAAAAAATCTAAAATTTATGAAAATATTTTAACGGATTCGTGGACTTTTGTTTTTTGTTAGACGGTACGTACTTTGGTGTTTTTATAAAATTAACCTCTATAAAAATATTAAATTATAAACTTAGTCTCTCAAACTTCGTTGTCGTATCTAATTATCTGTCTAACCAAAGTTACCAACTTTCCATTTTATACACAGGTTTCAAACATACTAAAATTTAAATGAATTGTTTTATTGAAAAACAAATTAATTTTAAGAAAATTTTCAAAACTAGCAAATTTTACAAAAACATTTACAATTTATAACAAATTTTATCACTGATAATCATTGATATGCTATAGTTTGTAAATATTTTAATTTATTTTACTATTTTTTAAAACTTCCCTAATTTTTATATATAGAGTTTTAAGTTTAAATTTTCAATTTAATACTTAATAGATATTATATTAATTTTAATTTTTAAAAAAAGAAAAACATACCATGTATAGTCTACAAAGGTAAATTTATATATGATACAACATATAGTTTTAAAATTAAATTTGTAAGGACAAAATAGATATAAAGTTGAAACCATAGGAATCTATCAAACACAATAAAAAATTTAAAGGACTATTATATACATTTTAATTGTCTAGGGAGCATGAAATAAAAACAAATTCAAAGCTAAATTCGCAATTTTATATGAAATTGTGTCCTCGTTAACATCAAATTCTGGCTCCGCTATAACAAGTTTGGAAGAGTAAATTCGGTGACAACGTTCTCCATCATCTAATCAAATCTGTGGAATCGGTGGGGCTACAAATCTTCATCATTTGATTCTGATCTAAGTCAATTTTCTGACGTTTACTCGGACGTTATCGCTCCATGAAATCAAAACTCTCTTTGAGCTTGTAGAGTTTAGAAGCAACCACATCCATCACAAGAGATGCATCCAACAATAACCCAAGCACTTCTAAAGATTAAACGATCTTCAAAAGTTCAAATGAAATCTTATTTGAAGAGGGAATGAAGTGGATATAATAGTGAAAGATGCAATAACTTTCTGATTAGAAAACAGAATAGTGAGAACTGGGTTTTTTTACATACAAAGAGTAGGTTGGAGCTCGTAGAATCTTTTTTATGAACATGATTTTTTAGTTTTATACTAATTTTACATTAATTTTCTTTGTGGACCTCTTATTTATTTGGTTGACTGACACACACAAATGACCCACAAATGTGTAGACAATAGGAACTCAACTAATTTTTTTAATAAATTTTTTTAGATTAATGTCAAAATACGATATTGCTAAATACTAAATAAACTATTATCATTTTATCTATTAGTGGCATGTAGCGGTAAAGATTTATTAGTATTTATCCATGTTATATATTGATAGACTACTACAAGTATCTATCTTCGGTGGGTAGCAATAAGAATCTATCAGCGCCTGTCAATACTTACCATTAGCAGACAATGATATTAATCTATCACTATCTATAAGAGCACTATCAATAAGAACACTAACTATTAGCAAAAAGTTCTATCAACAAAAATCAAACTTAAGCAGATTTGTATTTATATTTTTTGGACATTAAAATTTGCTAAAATTCATATTTCATATCAAATTTTCATTTGCAACTCTTTTGTGCAAATCTTGTTTATTAGGAGTTGGATATCTAATTCATTCCAAAATTTTATGTAAAAGTTCATAATTAATTTATTACTAACCTTGGAACTCTACACTTCTTTTCGGTAGCGTTATTAACGTAGAAGGCGGCACATGTCCATGGACTTTTTGAAGGCCCAAGTCTTGTATTTCTTTCTTGCAGCAAGTTAAAATTCATTTAAATCAGTCTAGCATTTGTAATTGGGATATTCGATTCTTTGAACTCTTTAAAATAAGGAAGATCAACTATCCTCAAAAGTACAGCGTCCTCTTGATCTTCTTCTACCTCTTGAGTTGTTGGACTTCTTGCTTCAGTTTTAATTGTCCTTTTAAATTTTGTCCTATGATTTCTTATTCCTTCTTTTTGTTTAGGGATTAGGGCATGAACCTACCATAATTTAAAGCTTCCACTAAGCCCATTGATTAGTAATTTAACGGTCTCTCTCCATTTGAACGACCATTACTGGAATATTAGATTCATAAGTAAAAGAACATTTTAACATAATGTTTAACATGTCATAAATTTGAAATTTTGGGGTTTCATCAATATTCTAGACATATATAGATTCTTTTCATTAAATTATATATTTATCGTATACCGTTGCCTTTACTCTAGACCTTTCTCTGGAAATGGAGGTAGAGGATGGAAGATGATTTGATCTCTCTTATTGACAAATCTTTCAAAATTTATCTTGTTGATTTGTTTTTCTTCTTCATTTATAGAGAGATTTTAAAGTCTTCCATAAATTGAGTCATGTCCTCTTCATTAAGAACGTTTATTGAACTCTCACCCCTTTAGGCTGCTAAGCGATTATTAACCTCTTCCAAAAGTGTGTGTTTCTTAGTTTTTAACTCAACTTTTTTTAAAGGTTGGAAAATGTTAGAAGCTTTTTAAAGGGTAGGAGAATTTATAATTTCCTCAAGCTTGAAGACTTCGGTTTGTAATTAAAGAAAGCATTCTACTATTAGAATAATTGTTTTGAAATTGATACTTTTTATTTTCTTACTTGTGGGAGCATTGTGCTCTTCGGTTTCCCTTTTGTTATAGAAGCTTTTGAACTCAATATTTTTCATTGGAGGATAATCAACTTTGATCTGCTCTTTAAAAAGATTTAAGGGGCAGCAAATAGAAATTATTGTCCGTTTAAGTATGAGATTTAGTGTTAAAATAGGGTCGTTCAACAAATTATTCGCAAAACTCTAGCCATCCCAAAATATTTGCAAAATTAGGGGGTTTTTTCTTTTTATCTTCTAGGATTCCATTTGAAAACCCCTTGCATATGGGAATTTTCTCACTGTTGGGAGAAGGATGTTCTTTGATGATATGTAGTATTGGTACACTGTTGAATGAAAATGGAAGATATTGGTTTGGTTGAATTTCTTTTACCATGTTTTTTAAGGGATATTAATGCTGAAACAACGTTTTTTTCAATTGGGTTAAGGTTTAGCAAAGGAACGGTAATGCAAATAATGCAAATACTAAAAAATGTTGAAGAAATGGCCAAAATTTTGTCCCGTTTACAACTTTACTTTGCATATGCAGCAATGGATGTATTTGGTCTGCATGTGTGTTTCAAGACATATTATAATAAAAGAAAAAAAAAAAACCAATTTTGCAAACACTTTGTTTAACAACCCTATTTTAACTATATGTAGTCTAAACATTTTAAACTGAAAGTTAAAGTACTGAATTGACTAATTTTAACTATAATGGTGGAGAAGTTTTTCAAATGACAACAAAACCTTATACTAAAAAGTGAAGATCTTCAACTTCACCATCAACAAATTGATAATCTCCACAATTAAGAGAGATCAAGGGATATTTAGGGCCTGTTTGGTAACGTTCTCGTTCCCTGTTTTCTGTTTTTATTTTTTAAGAAACGAAGATATTTGGTAACGATCCATATTTCTCATTCTAAAAAAAATAGAAACGTTTCTCATTTTATAAGCAATTATTAAGAAAAAAAATGTAGTTTCTCTCGTTCTCGTTTCTCAATTATTTAGGTTGGTTTCTTTTTCCTTTTTCTCAATTACTTTTATTGGTTTTTTTTTCATTTTTCTCAATTATTTTTATTGATTTCCTTTTCCTTCTTCTCAATTCTTTTTATTGTTTCCTTTTTCTTTTTTTAAATTTTTTTTCTATTTCATTTTCTTTTCCATTTTCTCTCGTGATTTTCTTTTTCTTCCTCTTATCTCCATCGTCTTTCCCAAATAACCATCATCGTCCTCTTCCTCTCATCGTCTTCATTGTCTTCCTCTTCGCCTCTCATAGCCTTCCTCTACACGACGCCTTTCTCTTCGTTGGATCTGGGTTTTCCTCTTCCTCTTTGCGTGAATTATGTTTTCACTATGGGTTTTCGCCGAAGTTGTAGGTTTTTGCCAGATCTGTGTTTTAGCCATGAGTTTTTGTCTTCCTATTTGTCGTGGGTTTCGGTCCTCCTCTTCGTCGTGGGTTTTCGTCTTCCTCTCGCTGGCTCTGTTATTCAAATCCCAATCTTTATCTCGTTTTCCATAAGATTACAAGAAGACCTTCCTATCCAGATTTGATAAGTTTATTTTTTTATGTTTAATGGAGGACATATTTTTAGTTGATGTTTAAAGAAAAACACTTTGGTTGACACGAAATATGCTGAAATTTATTTGAAACAAACCTTATCAAAGAAACTTCATTCGAGCCCTATTTTAAACAAAACAAAATTTCTAAAGTATTGTTTATAAATTGCTTAAAAACAAACCATCCTAAACATGAAACTCCTTTTAAATCCTTAAAACTAAAGAAAAACAGTAAAAACACTAAGCGGATGCATTTTGAAGAAAGTTCCCCTATGGCGATCACGTGTCCTTCTTGTCCCTCGTCAGTCTGCCTCTCGTGTTACCTTTTCCTGAAAAAGTTAAACATAAAAAAGTGAGTATAAATATACCCAATAAGAGACCCACCACTAGTCCCGTTAGGGATAAAAACTATTAACTTCCTATTGGGAGGTACCTTGCATCATAACAGTCTTGTGATCCCATAGGATGCATATAATCAATCTAATGCCTCCGAAGGATGAACATATCAGTCTAGTGCTCTCAAAGGATGTACCTATAAGTTTAGTGCTCCCGAAGGATACACCTATTAGTCTAGTGCTCTCGAAGGATGTACAACAGGTAGTGATCCCGTGGGACACATGCAAGGCACACTATCCCGTAGATAAAGCTAACAATTTTCCCTCAATCATTCTAACAATTCATAACAATCACATCAAAGCACAATTAAAACTATCAACATTTCTCCTTTTCTACACATCACTAGTCAAAACAAACACTAATGCACATCACAGTTCAGTCAACCATACTAAACATCAGTCATCATATTTACATCTACATATTAGTCTCAGTTCAGTAAAATTCATACAGTCAATCAGTCATCATATTTAAATTTACATATTAGTCAACTCATCTCAGTTCAGTAAACTCCATATAGTCAATACGTTTCAAATTCTTTATAGAGTTCAATAGTAGGAACCCCTTACCTAAATTTTTTATACAAGTTCTTTGATCGAACTAACTCCAACAAACCAAATCCTAAACATAACTTACATAGAGAAATCAACATTTTTTCAAATAATTTCCTTTCACCCAAATATGAATTTGACACTTACCCACGTAAATGGAGAATTGAACCCAAACCAAACCTATTGAAAATTCAAGGGTTTGCTCGCTAACTTCAAACAGTACCTTCAAGAAACGTCAATCCAACTAATTAAACCAACATCACAACTCAATATATATACAATGCAGAATCATGAAACCCACAAATTTTTTATCCTTACCACCACTACAATAGCTCACAACAAGGCAAAAGGCAGCGATGGAATATACGCGTGCAAAAAAAAAAAAGATCTAAACGGCTGGCATGGAGGTGGACTTTGGCTTGAAATCCCATGGCTGGAAGTCGAGAAATCGTGTGCAGCTTGGATCTGACGCCTTTGGCTCGAGTCCGACTTGGATTTGCGTCAGAGGACCATTGGCTAGCGCTTCACGGTCGGTGGATAAAGGACGCGACAACTGTGGTTCACAAAAAGAGACCTATCTGAGCTGCACGATTGCGACGGAGCAAAATGGAGGGGCGACGTGAACAAAGCCTCACTCTTCGGCTAAGCTTCAACTTCGACGGGACACAAACGACACGTGATGCAACGACTCGAGATGTGGCTGTTCAAGGTGAATGAAAAAATGAAGGAAAGAAAAGCATAAGGTAGCTAGGGCATGAGGAGAAGAAGAAGAATAAGGAAAGAGAAGGAATGCACGCAAATTGAGATTTAAAAATTATAAAGATAAATTAATAATAATAATATTATTATTATATTATATTATATTATTATTTAACCATTATTATTTCCTTTTTCATTTTCTTTTCTTTTTCTTTTCCTTTCCAATAAAAACCCCCTCACTTCACACTAACTCCAAAATGCAACAAAATTCATTAAAATCTTGATCATGTTTAAAAATTAAATTGAGATAAATACCTTAAAATTTGGGGTGTTACATTCTTCCCTCCTTAAAGAACTTTTGTCCTCGAAAGTTCTAATCCTCTAACAACTCTAGGTAACGAGCTCTCATATCATCCTCCCTCTCCAATGTAGCCTCTTTCCACTTGATGATTCCGCCACTAAACTTTTACTAAAGGAATTCCTTTGTTACGAAGCAGTTTTACCTCTTTAGCCAAAATCTCAATTGGTTGCTTTACATAACTCAAATTCTCAATAATTTCCAATGGTTCGTAGTCTACTACATGAGACGTATCTGCCACCTACTTTCTCAACATCGAAACATGAAAGACATTATGAACCGCAGAGAGTAATGGTGGCAATGTCGAAAAGCCACAGGGTCAATTCTCTCTAGAATCTCAAACGATCCAACGAAACGGGGACTCAACTTTTCCTTCTTTTCAAATCACAGAACACCCTTTATAGGTGCTACCTTCAAGAACACTTTATCTTCTACATCAAACTCCAGATCTTTCTGTCTCACATCAGCATAACTTTTCTGTCTATTTTGCGTTGTTTGCATACGTGCTCTAATCTTCTAAATAGCCTCATTAGTAGACTGAACTAACTCAAGACCCATCAATCTCTGCTCTAATCTATTGAGTTGTGGCTAAAAGAATTTAGAGCTAATCGCAGCCAAAGTTTTGTCTTGGCCAAAATGTTCTGCTAATCCACTAGAGTGTGCTTCTTTAATTATTGCTTCTCTTAAAGATGTACGAGGAACACACAAAACATCACCTTTGAAGAGAAACTTATTAACAATGTGGTAATCTCTACAAGTTTTATGGTTAGAGAAATTTTCCCAAATACTTCTAAAATCAGTGTCAGTATGGTACAATGTAGGAAGGTGATCAAAGGCAATTATTTGAGATTGAAGGGTGCTGAGAAGTATACCTTTTCAGCTGAGAGCATCAGCAGCCTTATTAGACTTACCTGAAGTATGTTTAATTACAAAGTCGAATCTTTGCAAGAATTGTAACCAACGAGCATGCATTCTACTGATTGTTTTTTGGGAATCCAAAAATTTAAGAGAGAAGTGGTCAGTAAGTAGATAATGTTCCCATTGTTTTAGAGCACACACAAGGACATACCATTACTGTTCATAGGTACTCCAATTTTGTCTAGAAGTACTTAGTTTTTCACTAAAATACTCTAAAGGGTGACCTTCTTGACTAAGGACAACTCCTATACCTAAACCTAAAGCATCCACAGTGACTTCAAATGGTTTATCAAAGTTTTGTAGTATTAAAATAGGGGGGCTAGCTAAAGCTAATTTTAACTGAAAGAAGTTGTCTTCTTCTACTTGTCCCAATTGGAAACTGTCTTTCTTTAAACAGTTTGTCAAAGGTGCTTCAATGGTGCTGAAGTTCTGGATGAACCTTCTATAAAAAGAGGCTAAACCTAAAAAGCATCGAATATCTTTTGGAGTTTTTGGTTGTGGTCAAGAACTAATAGAGTCAATCTTTTTAGGATCAACAGAAATAACATCACAACTTATGATAAATCCAAGAAAATGAATACTATAGCACAAGAATTCACATTTTTTAAAGTTAATTTGTAATTCATTTTTGTGTAAGGCTGTAAAAAGTAGCTGGATGTGTTTTAGGTGATCTTCCTTAGAGGAGTTATAGATGAGTATGTCATCAAAGTATACCACAATCAATTGATTCAAAAAAGGTTGTAGGATTTGGTTCATTAATCTCATAAAGGTGCTAGGGACATTAGAGAGACCAAAGGGAATAACTAACCATTCA
>JBBPDI010000023.1:447595-461535 GCA_037974545.1 Cucumis variabilis
AAGTCTCCAATTGTCATCTTTTTTTGGAGCAAGTAAAGCTGGGAGAGCACAAGGACTTAGGCTAGGTTGGATATGAACTTTACTAAGGAGTTCTTCTATTTGTTTATGTAAGATTTTGTACTCCCTAGGGTTCATTCGGGAATTTGGTAGATTAGGTAAGGTACTACCAGGCATTAAGTCTATAGTGTCCTGTATATTTCTAAGAGGTGATAGTAAAGTAGTTGGTTCTATGATTTTTTAGAATTTAGCTAGAAGGTTTGCTATCTCACTAAGTAAATGATTTTCAGAAGGTGTAGTGTTGTTTCTTTTAATAACAAAGGCTAAGATAGGTGTTGAACTTGATGGTAAGAACTCCTTACCCTTAAATACAGAAAAAAAAAATTATTTTCCTTTATTAAGGTTAGATTTTGTTTCAGTGGAGCTGCCTATAAGATAAAAAAAAACTACACGATGACTCACCCAATCAAAGTCAATAGTGTTAGCTCTACCTATATGAATATAATCTATGTCATATTGTCAAGGTTTTGCTAAAAGGATGTGGCAAGCATCCATATCAAGAACATCACACATATAATTTGATCTTTATAGTGTTGTCCTATTGATAAAGAAATAGTACAAACCTCACTAACAGTAGCTTCTCCCCTTTTTTTTATCCAACTAACCTTATAAGGATTCGGATGTGGGTCAGTTTTCAAATTTAAGGCAGAAACTAGTTTTTTAAACCCTAAGTTTTTGCAAGTCCTTATTCCATTCTTCTCTCAATTATGCAAATGGTTCTTAACTTGTGAAAATTTAAGTCAAGTATCCTTGTATTTTAAATTGTTTGAATTATTTTAACAAGGAAATTAGAACCATTTAGTTGGGATTAAAACTTAAATTTTTCTGTAGGTGTTGAAAGAAGAAAAATAAAGATGAGGATAAAAGAATGAGCTAGGGGCAAAAGCGGTGAATTTATTTTGAACTGAGGGGCATTTTTGTCAATGTCCATATTTTTTGTTTTAGTTAAAGAAAAAAAAAAGAAAAAAAAAATGAAATCTAGAGTTTTCTTCCCCATTCTCTTGGAACGTCTCACTCCCGAAAACCCCCTTCCTCTCCTTCACGTCAATGCCACCACCAACCTTCACCACTGATGCGCCGCTCGACTCGCCCGACGACAACCAGCAAGCCTCACAGTCTGTTATCCTTGCATATTTGACGAAGATGGCAACCTTTGCATCGCCGTCACCCAGCTCGCATTATACCTGCCATTCGTGTCCAACCAGCCATGAGTCGCTCGTCTGATGCTGGACGATGACAGCACACCACGCTGCTACGCTTGAGGTCTGTGTGTAGTTGAGCCACAAACCACGTTTCCTTTGGTGTTGCTCAATTTTTATTGTCGTCGATAATTAGATCTTGGAGTTTTGGATAAGAATTTGCTTATTTTATGCTTTAAGTTGGATTTATTGAAAATTTTTGAATACCCATTGAGTTTAAACTTGATTTTGACAATACCCATTACATATTGATGCGAGACTCGAATTTTAGAGGAGTTTGGGCCGCTGTCCAGCCGTTTGAAATCTTGAAACTAGGCGTTTTGGCACCATGTAGGTAAGTTTCTAAACTTTTTAGAGCGGGTTGTTGAGTACCCATTTAACTTTAATGATAATATTGAGTAACCCCTAATGTTGGATGCTTAATTTCAAATTTAGAAGGTAGTTGGGATGTTGTTCATTGAAGTTAAGGGTACTTTATTAAGTTCTTGGTAAGGTTTGGAATAATTTTCACTGACAATTATTGATTTTCATTTTGGTTTGAACTACAAAAGAAGAATTAAAATGTAAGATTAGATTTTTTTTTAAAGTTAAATCAATTTCTAACAAGTTTCGTGAATAAAGCTTGAGCAAATTTTGAAGCTAAGTTAATGGTTTTTGAAGTAGAAAACAGGTCACAAACTTTTCACACAATTTCGAGAAGCCTCTGGTTTTCCGAGTATCCTAGAGTGTACAGATGAAACTAAAAGCCTTATTGGATATGGTGGGAAAGCTTATTCAATGTCCTATAACTTTCATGAAGCACTCGTTAGCCAATTCTTACTGAAAATATGTTTAAATTTAGGAGAAAAGTAGGATGTTGCAGAGAATGCACTTTTGGAGTACTTGTTTTTCGGGGTAATTTTGGAATAATGTAGTGGGAATCTCACTTTCATCTCTTCGAGTAAGTTGTAGAGGGTATCAAAATGAAGAGTTTGATATAAAGTACATTAATTTTTATTAGGTATTGAACAAGTTATGTTGTAGTTGATGTTAGCCTACTGAAGTTGAAAATTTCTTCAAAAGTATAAATTATGATTTTATTTGTTAGGTGTAGAATTCATGAACTCCATAGTTTGTACGTCATCTTAAGTTATTATAGAAAGACAAGACTATTTAAGGTCATTGAAGACGACTTAAGTTTGGATGCTTATGACGTTAAAAGTTTAAGTTGAAGTTTAAGTGTACCAAAATTGTATTCACCTAAAAAACCCATTGAGCTTGAACTAAGTTGGATGCTCATTGAGTTAAGTATCGAGATTTCGAGTCCAAGAGTTCGTATGTTAAAAGTTTAGTCCAATCCTAAGCGCTTTGGAAATCCATAGACCTTAGAGGTATAAAATGAATTTAGGTGGCCTTATGAGGAATTTTGCAAATAGTTGTAGCCTCGTGTTATGTGAAGACAATGATGAGACCTTAATCTATGTTCCAGACCAAATTAAAATGGGAAAAGTGTATAATCTCGGGGGATCAAGTTATTAAGGTGAGTGGCTCATTTTCAAGCTTTCTTTATACTTATACATGTTATCTTATGATATCGTTGGAAAATTATATGATTTAAACTTTTTATAACTATGTTTTCATTTATGTTTAAACAATGAATTTATTCATCATGATTTCAAGAATGTGTATGACTTGGATTTCGTAAAAATGTGTTCCAATTCTAATTGTACTTGATATTTTTAGTGATGATTATCTAATGTTTATAATGAATGAGAAGGTGATTTCCCAAGGCTACGTGAATGTGTTTCCGTAGTGCCACCTATGGTTGTCAAGGGGTTTCGGAGCTGGAAGATGTCGTGACCGAAGATTCATGGACCTAAACCTAGGTGAGGATGTGGATGGAGGATTGTGATATGGCTTCAGGCCTAACTTAACCCATGGTGGGTGTGGCTCAATGTGTACATAGGAGCGGACGGATGTTGTTACTGTGGTAGGTTCTAAATATGTGTGAGCTCCATTTGGTCACATGTTTCTTTGTGGATATGAAACACGTGTGAGCCACAATCACCTTGAAGAACTCCAACACATCTCCAAAAGCCACAATCACCAACTCATCACCCTTACTAGGCTCCTCCCTCGCAACTTCCTCCGTGTGAACTGGTTTAACCATCGTACTTACTTTCCACAGAGTGGCCAAAGGCACTACAACAATTATATCTACGAAGTTTCCATTCACAAGTAACAGACACAATAAAGTCCACCCATCTAAGACAAACCGTAATCTCAGTACGCATAATATAGAATCCACAACTAATTGAAGATACGTGCATACAACATTCGCTGATGTTTCTTAGTAGCCAAATCCAAAGCCAATGGCTTGCCAATAATACTAACAACCACTGCCAAACCCAATTCTGTCCACAACTCCATAGGAATTCTACCTAATTTAATCCAAACAGAAACATAATTAAAAACAAAGGATTTAGGAACAATACCTAGAGCCCATTTTCGGAGGAGCATAGATTTGATACCAAGATGTTATGGGTCATGAGATAGAATCCAATTGACAAATTTAAGTCTTCTATATGAAAACAAATGAGCTCATTCTCAAGAAATTAATGGTAGGCATTTCAAATTTATCCCAAATTTTTTCTATTAGTAGTTATATGACAGTATAAGACATTTTAGTATCAGCAAGGTATACCACAATGGAACTTTTTCACACTCTAACCGCTTATGCAATAACCTCCTTATGAGGAACAACCACGATTTTAGACCTAACGGAAGTAGGAGTAAAAGGAAGAGGATTACAAGAAGTCGAGCAAAAAAGAGAAGCTTGTGATGCTTTAGTCCCAATAGAAGCCGACGGCTCCAAACCATTTTGCTTACCAAAACCAACATCGTATCACAACGTCGAAGACCCAGCCAAAATATGACATTTCAAAGGGTCCACCAAACTAGTAGACGACAGCCCAACATTTGGCCCAGACCCACTTATCGCAGAACTCACCGCCTATTGTCCAACACAGGAATGCCCAACATTTGAGCTTAGCACAATTAATGACTCACATGTCCACCCACCAAACAATCCAAGCCTAGTTGGCTTTTTATCCACACATGACGGCCTAACACTTTTCGAAACAAGCCCAGATGGGTTAGAAGACGACCCATCTCCAACATCCTACGTCGACCCTTGATCCTTCAAATGAACAGAAGTGTCACTTACAACCTAGTTGGAGCCAATCGATTGATCCCAAAAGATTAACCGAACTGATTCATTACTGAAGATCAAACCGACATTAGGTCACCACCAGCAGCCACTTTAAGATCTTTCACCGTCGCCTCGTGAACCCTTTGTAGACCACTCAATGTTCACTTTTTCGCCGCTGAAATGTCACCAGCCAGTGCAACCCCACCTTTCGACATCGATACCACACCAGACATTGAAATACTAATCATAAAACATACTAGGAGGAAACGATCAAAAGCAAACGAATCTTTCACCATTGAAACGAAAAACACACGAAACTCACCACTGAAAGGCTAACCACCCCAACAACCACCAACGAAGTCACTGAGCATAACCGACACCTTCTTCGTCGACAGCCACCAACCATCACTAGAAAAAAACCATTGAACACCTCGTAAAAAATTGTCGCACGAGGATGTTAAAATGTCTTTTACAACATGTCTATATCAGTGATTTGTTTTCCGTATTACAACAATTTTGAACTAATTCGAAATTGTAATCAGTTACTAATTTAAAATCTTGTGCGTCAAATGTATCCAATCATAACGAGCTTAGAGAAGATGAATTAATTTTAAATGATCATACATTTATTTCAATTTACTCCACACCATATGAGGATCTTTTATTAAATATTCCAACTTCAAATCTTCATGAATGGTGATGAAGGAAAATCTTGGTTTTCGTTTTTTCTTGATTGGTCGTTGTTTTTGCTTTTTTAATTGTATTTTCGAGTTCCATGACATCGAGATGCATATCAACATCAAGAACTTATGACAAATAATTTCTACTGTTAATGTGAAGAGCTGTAAATTCTAATTACACAAGATTTGCAATAGTAATACTATTAAGAATTCAATTTTGGAGTTTTTTCAAACATATAACAAACAGTAAAATATTTATATTGTATAAAACAATTTTGAAAAATGAAAAAGTCCACAAGCCTACAGTGTGAAATACCAAAAATCGACCACATGCGCACAAATAATTTTCTTCTAAACGACCATGTACTACAGTCTAGGGGATGGTTTAGATCGTGATATACAATCGTGTAGTTCATTTTAAATGTTGAGAAAAAAAGGCTTCAAATTTAAACAATCGAATCATAAACACTAGACGATGACAAGAAAGGTTCAGACATAAACAATTGTAAAATATAATCTAAATGATCGTCGGATCTGTATACATGATCATTTATGTCAAAATAAACGATTGTTTTGAAAATCCCAATCATGCATAATTATAAAAATATCATCCAAATCAACGCAATATAAAAAGATGAATTCTCTTCTTCAGACTTTTCCTCGTCTTCAATGTGCTTCGTCTTCTTCACATCATTGCCATCATAGATCTTTTCTTCAATCGTTCATTTCCACCTACCTTCTTCAACCAAACTTCCGAAATTCTTCTTCGTTTTCTTCTTCCACATAAATTCTTTTCCGACATTTTGTTCATCGCTTAACATTTCAGTTCTACAACCAAATCTATCTCCATCTATCTCCATTTATCTCTATCTATCTTCATCTATCTCTAATACAAAAAAGTTTGAATGTATTTTTGTTTCATTTAATTTAATAACCACTCCTATTCTATGAAATTTAATTCTAATTTTTAAAAAAATAAATGGTAAGCAAAAAACAAACAAGATCACAAAATAGAATGTCAATGTCTATCTTGATAGTGTTCTTTGTCTCTATTTGTCTATCATTGACTATCTTTGTCAATGTCTAGTGCTCTATCTTTGTCTATATTCGTCTATCTTTGCTTAGTGTTCTATCTTTGTTATTGTCTGTATAGTGCTTTATCTTTGTCTATCTTTGTCAATGTCTATTTGTTAGCTCTAGCTCTTAGTTTGTAACATATGTCTAATATATCTTTTCCACAAGTCAAACATCATTCAAATGACCTAATTATGAAAGATGAATACATCTTAGAATTACCATATACCACAGTTTAGAAACTTTGAATCTAATCAAATCAAGAATAGACCAAACAAGTCTTTCTAGAATTTTACACAACCCTTTTGGCCACTTCCTCAACATTAAAATGGTCAAAATACCAAACATACAAAAAGGCCCGATGTCCTAGCTTTCAACTTCAATTCACATATAGCAGAATTTGGGCTGAAAGAGTTCTGTTTGGTCACTGGATTAAAAGAGCATAAATTTCCAAAGTTAAATCTAGGAGATAGAAACGAGACTAGTTTGAAAAATGTCCTTTTCCCTCACGATAACTTTACAACTAGGAGAGATATAGAGAGAACGTTCAAAGCACTACGCAATGAGGAATACTCCTTGAAAAGAAAATAGTTAATCTCTATCTCTTAGAAGCCTTTTTAATTCTCAAGCAACAGCCCAATCACATTAATCTCCAATATCTGGACATATTGGATCATGAATAAACCTTCAAAGAGTATCCATGGAGAAGAATGTCCATCCTAACATATCAATTCTTCAAGAAAGCACAATATAGAAACAAGGATGTTATATACCGTCAAAGATTTCCCCTAACAAATCTATTGGACTTTTGAGACCATTCCTGAACTTCCAATTTAGATGTCAGGTTTGGAAGGAAGCTTGGAATTCAAGGCTCGACAATCGTGACATTGGAATGTTTGGAGTCAAGTGACTGGAGGACTATAAACGAGAACATTTTCTAATTTGAGGATGTAAGTAAATTTACAACATTTTCTTTGTCTATCGAGATAGACAAAGATAGATTTCTATCCATGTCTATATGGATAGAAATCTATTATTGCCTATCAATATTATTGCTACTTTTTCACTAATCATCTAACATCTTTTTACTTGTAGTTTTGTATGACGCCACTAAATTCAACCCAAGAAGAATCTCAGACAATTTTGAAATATTTCAAAGAAATATAGGCGCAAGAGAAAAATGAACAAGAAAGATAGAGAAGAAAAAAAGAAAGAAAGAAATGGAAAAATCAAATGATTATCAAAAGAAACCTTAGAAACCTAGCATCTCTCACCAAGTTCGGATGAATTTCTCCCTAGATTCCAATTGAGATTTTTATTTACTATCATTATTTTTCTAATGGGAAATATAGAGGCAGAATATATTTTCAAAGTATCCATGAAAGGTCTCTAAGCTTAAACACAACCCTTCAAAGTATCCATGAAAAGAAAGGACCTCCAGCCTAAATTGATGAGAGAATTTGTTACTGATCTACTAAACTCTTTTCTAAAACAGCAAGATTTTACTGGATTAATGGAAGAGTGTAATCAAGAATTCAAAAAAAAATATATTTCTTATTCATCTAGAGTCAGAGTAAAGTTATATATATACCAAATAAACTCTAGACCGTATGCACAATTACGATAAAGGACATATATTATAAATATATATCATAACATAGAGAATGTGCGGCAGATTTTGTTGGGTCCAAGACTGAAATCAGAACCTAAAATTATTTGGATTAACGTGATAAAAGCCTTGTTGTCAGAGCTATGGTTTGAATGGAATTGAAGAATTTTTCAAAATAAAGCTTCTTCGTGGAGGAACCGTTGGGAGGCAGCAAAAATTTCAACTTCATCGTGGTGTTCCCTTTCTAAAAAGTTTGAGAGCTATACGGTTCAAGACATAGGCCTGAATTGGATGTTTAGTCATGTCTTTTGTCACTTGTAGAATGTTCTCGTTTTTGTTTTGTTTATGCTGTATTGTTTTAAGGGGCGGGATTTCTTTGCAAGAGTTTTTGCTCACAGCACTTGGTCCTATAAGTTTATGTTCTTTCTATTGGGATATGACGAGGGTGCCAAGTGTCAACCTAGTTGAATGACTATGTCCGCCTGCTGACCCTAAAATCGTTATGTACTTTGTACTAATTTTCATTATATCAATGAAAATTCCATTTCTGTTTAAAGAAAAAAAACAAAACTTATCTTGAAAAGTTGATAAGATAATTTCATGTTTGAAATTGTAATCCAGATCCCAGATTGTATATTCCAGTCTACAAAGTTTCAAAGCTAATCACTAATTACATCTTAAATTCGTAACTTTGACGGCAAGATGACCACTACTAGAAATCTTAATGCTAATAGTTACTTCCATTATATCTGATTTGGAAAAAGCAACATCCATAATTCGTAACCTTTCACAATAGAACAAATCGTTTACGAATGAAATGTTCCATTGAGCCTATCCAATATCTTCCTCCTATAAAAGGAAAAAGTATTCATCATTGTCAAAAAATTAATACCTGTCAGAATGTTTACATTGCCTTTTCCAGCCACCTTGGTAATGTCAATGAAGTCTTCAAACCAAGTCTAGTAAGGAATATGGAGTACAAAAGATGAAGCAAAAACATGAAGCATCCACAGTTCAGGAATACCTTACAGAACACAAAGAGGAGAAATGTTAATAAAATAAATGTTGAGTGTGACAAACCAATCATAGGTTAAAAGATAAGAATATTAACTAAATCTCAATAATCATTGTCATACAAGTACAATCTACGTTTCAGCGGGGAATATAAAACATACCAGTGTCCCAAATATAGCATATATTGCGTTCATTGATGGGATCAAGTTCACACCCCAGGCAGTAAAGATAAGGGTGAGGGAAGCATGAATATTTATAGTGATCTGCAGCCAGAAAATAGAAGGTGTTATGAGAATTCAGAGATGATTTCTTTGACGTGGAGCAGCAGAGATTCATGATAGCTTGTTACCAGAGCTAGTATGTTCTCTCTTATCAAGAATGAAGATACTAAGACATACCCCACTGCCCCAAATGCTCGAACCTAAACACAGACAAGTACTTGGTTAGTAGAATGGATAAGAAAAACCTAGGATATAACATTTGTTCAGATGGGTGTTGGGAAAGAGAGGAAACTATACGATTGTGCAAAGAAAGATTGAGGTACTCCAATTTGCTCCAAGCCTGAGAAGAACAAAACAAGAATTATTATGACCATTCTCCAATAGGAATATGAGGCCCTAAGACTTTTCTCCCCATAGCCCGTAGGTCAATGGTGAACTCTAATAGAAATTTTCAAAAGCAGGTAGATGTAAAGCTACATTGAGATTAGAATAGTACACCATTAATGCTTTGGTCACTGCATCATCATCAAACTACCGAAGAAAACTTGACCAACTAGCACAGTAGCATGTACAGATTTAATAAACTTTATGAATTCTGAATGCCCTATGCCCAAATCTGAGATTAATTATATTTTATGAATAATCATATGCATAGTGAATCACATACCTCCACAAGGAGCCCATTGTAAACCCCACTAAACCATGCCTAAGCTGCACAAGCAAGTATAAAAAATGTCAGTCGAAAGTAAGCAATTGAATATTGTTCCCCTCTCATTAGGATAAAGATTAAGGAACATCAAAAGATACAAGGAAAATACCCACAACGTGATCAAGCCAAAAAAGTTTTAAAACACTCTGGAGGAAACGGTAGTGACAAAAGTCATAAAGATCAAAAAATGTCACAGTTACAAAATTCAGGTTTTCACTGTGCTAAATCTTGTAATATAGAAGTCACATCATCATTTTGTTAAAGAGTTAACGGAATCCTAACGTTAGGGACTAAAGTAAGTTTGTTTAAAAGTTCAAGGACTAAAATAGACGTCTTTAAAAGTTTAGAGACCAAAATAGAACAAGAAACAAAGTTTAGGGACCAAAATAGGATTTAAACCTTAGATAGTTGAAGTATCTATAATTGAAGTTGGTGGCTAGTTTTATTGAATTAGGTTTGTAGAGTTTGTAGTTGATTTTATGTAGTTACCAGTCAACTAACCTATTTTTTGAATTTAGAATTGGAATTTATAGTGCCCAAGTGAATGAATAAAAATACGAAGTTCCTAGTTTTCCTCTCTTTCTAATAAGAACAACGATAACTATGTTCTGAGAACATGGTTTTAAGAGTTCTTTGAGGCTTATGGCATGAAGGTTTTCTTGAGGAAAGGCTCAATCTTCTAGCCTAGAAGCTTATGCCTTCTTTTGATCATAAGATGCATGTGCCTTTATAAACGAGATCTGCATCTCCATGAGAACAAATTAACACATTGCCGATTGAAGCTTTTACGTCGCATAATGATTAGAAAAATTATTTGTTGTTTACTCTTGGATGAATGGAAGTTTTTGGAATGGTAACATGCCATAAATTGTAGTACTTCACCCCGTTAACATTTTTCCCACCATCAAGGACTAAAAGACAGAAGAAATAAAGTTTAAAAGACTTTAGGATTGTTATTTTGAAAATGTTTCAGTTGTTAGAATTTTCATTTTAGTTCTTTATTTTCTTGTATTTTTACATTGTTGCCTGATAATACCTGGCTATTCATTTTTAATGATTTTTATTCATCCTTATTAGGGAGAAAAGCCTTGATTAGCTTTTTAAAGCTGGTTTAAGAAGGCCATTAACCTGATTGTTCTTCGTTTATGAGAAATTTTTCACGGTTGATAGGTTAAAGGGGAACTTTGATATGGTGTCTTTACCTCAGAAACAGGAAAATAAATCCACAAGCAATTAAGATTGAGAAGATGTCCGAGTGTGCCTCCTAATCCTCCCCCCTCTTGGCTTCTCTATTAATTTTCTTGTATTTGAGTTGTATATTAACAAAGACACTTGTCTCCTTTAAAAAAATATATATATGCTCACCAGATATGTTAAAGCTTTCACTGGACCAGACAAAACCAGCAGCAGCAAAAACGTCGCCACCTGTCTTGATAGAAGAGCATATGCAACAGCTTACATATTTGCAATACTGCAATGAGAGGATGTACAAATAACAAGACAACACAAAAGAAGTTGTTGAATACTTGAGTCCAGGAAAACTACAGACCATGGTTTTTCTCCCAGCTGATATGCCCCATCTCATTGAAGAGATTACTATTGGAAGACAGAAGAAACAGCCAAAGTAATTCTGTCCGATATCAAGTAAACACAATACTAAATTAAAATTTGGGAAACTTAACTATCACTGAAAGAACGGAGAAATCTATGAGGTACTTCATTTGTAGACATCTAAGTTAATAAAGCATAAATTTGCATAAATTTATTGAAACAAAGTGAATAATTATAAGGAAGTGGTAAGTACATCATCATATGAGAACTTATATTGAAAAAAA
This sequence comes from Cucumis variabilis, assembly GCA_037974545.1. NCBI lineage: Eukaryota > Viridiplantae > Streptophyta > Magnoliopsida > Cucurbitales > Cucurbitaceae > Cucumis > Cucumis variabilis. The sequence goes on from JBBPDI010000023.1 coordinate 459,184, forward strand.
GGGCGCTCTTTTTTACCATTGCTTTTCTTTTCATTTTATAATTTATTTTACAAAAATAAAAGAAAAAACAACACAATCATATCATTTTTTTAGGGGAAAAAACTATTCTTTGCAAAACATGCTGTTGTAACTTGTATTATCGTTATTTGTTATTAATTTTAACAATTAGTTAGACTATGAGTTGTGTTTGTCCCATACATACTTATGAAAACTACATACATGAGTTGATGTCCACAATGCTTTTAAAATTGTTGTTTACATTTATCTGGAATTTTGTATAGCTCTTCTCGTGGTTACAAAATTCATGATACTGATTGTTCTCTCTTTAGTTAGGGGCTGGCCGTTCTTTTCTGGCTCTTCAGATTTATGTTGATGAAAATCACAATATCATCATTGCAGTCTCTTGCTTAGATGCTACAGTAAACACTATCCTTCTGTTACAAACCTTTACTCAAGGACTTGGATCATTTAAGACTTTTCCTAATTTGAGGTCATTACCTTTCTCTAAGAGGGAAGAACTGCCTGCAGTTTTTTCAAGACACTGGATTGGTTGCATTGCAAACCAGTCTCCCTGTCATGGACCCAAAACTGAAGTATGATTGTTCTTTTGGTGACTCTTGTTGGTGAGGATACTTATTTGTATTATAAGCTAGACCCAATAAGAAAACACTTATATGCAGCCATTTTTTCCTTCCTTTATAGATACAATTTCCTTCCTGTCATCTAAGTTGCCTATGCCTTAGGACTAATCTAATCCTACCTATGATTGTCAATAATGAGCCAAGAAATACCGAATGGTCATGTAGCGGGGCCTTGCATCACAATCTTTAATTTTTTTTCCTCAAGAAAAAATCCCATTCAAAATGGCATATGCATCAGACATCCTAAATCATCATCATTTTTTTTAATAAAGCAATAACTCTCATTGAGAAAAATGAAATAATACAAGGGCGTAGAAAAAAAACAACCCACCAAAACACCCCAAGTAAAGGAAGGGGTTCCAACTAAGTAAAATGTTACTAAGGGAATAGTTACAAAAGAACTTCAAAACCGAAGCCCAAGGGGAGACATGAAATCTTGCCAAGGACCAAACCTCACAAGGGTCCATTTCCCTACCTCTACTCCCCTAAATATCTCATAGCACAGCACACACCCTAGCAAGCGACAATTAAAAAAAAAAAAAAAAAAAAAAAAAAAAAAAAAAAAACTCTCTAAAAGGTAGATAGAGGAAGAACTCCTCGATCGTCACTTGAATACTCCTTCGGCCAACAAAACTAACATCAAACTCCTGAAGAGAAAAAGTTCCACACAACCACATACTAACAATCCCAAAGGAGATGATCCAAATCTTCCTCCAGCTTCCAATAAAGAAAACAACAAAACGGTACAATAAGCGAGGTCCTCCTCCTAACAAGTCTATCGACAATGTTCACACGACCAAGCAAAACTTGCCAAATAAAGAAGCTTACTTCTTTGGAACCTTAATACTCCAAATCACATCAAAAACATATTCCCAAATGGGAGAGGTATCTGTTAGGCCACCAATCATTTGGTGATATAGTAGAAGAGGAAATAAGAGGAGCACACGCGTTATGGGGAGTGTGGTTGCTAGAGCTGGGACCTGCAGTTAGTTAGTTGGAGGGAAGAGAGGTTTAAATAGTGAAAAGGAGAAATGCAAGTGGGGATGAGTTTTGTTAATCATTTGTTTGCATCCTTGATAGATAGGAGAGGTAGTGAGGGAGGGTAATTCTTTCTTTGTTCATTTTTACCAATTACTTTTTGTTTAGGGATTGCTAACTATCAATCCTGTGTACTTGTTCTGATATTTTCATTGAATAAGACTCATCTCCATTCCGGATTTCTATCAGTATCCAACAACAATTGAAACAAGGACTTACACAAAAAACCTTGACTAGGGTTTAGACTCTAAATATGAACACCCTGGTTTGAAACTCCAAATACAAGCATCCCTTCTACACACCTTAAAAATGCAGCTCTCAAGCAGAGAAAGAAGAGAGGCAACCTCCATCATTTCCCTATTGGACAAATGAGGATGGAACCCAAGAGAAAAGGACACATAGTTCTCAGACTAAACCAAAAGATCCCGAAGCGGAGGGTTATTAAAAGAAGACAAGTGATAGAGATGCAAATAAATAGAACAAAGAGTACTATCCACCACCCAACTGATCCTCCCAAAAAAATGTAGTATCTTGAATCATCATTATATTAAGACCAAAAGTTTATTATTGTTATATTCATAAATTTCCCATGAATTTTGCTTTTGTTGCTCATTGTCAAAGTCAGTTTGTTGCAAGACCCAAGACCATTTACATGCTGGTTGTTCATCATTTG
>JBBPDI010000023.1:469237-483268 GCA_037974545.1 Cucumis variabilis
ATCAACATACTCTAGATCAGTCCTCAACCAGTCGACCACACATCAAGTAACCATTATGTTCCTCACAGTCTACAAAAGGACAACCACACTGTCTCCTCAATTCCAAAGAACACATTCTTAATATAGTTTCAAACATTTAGTCAAGACAAGAATCCACCCCCTTTAAACATCATCATCAAGTTCAGTCATCAATCATATGTAAACGAGTACACATTCAGTCAGATACAATAAAGCACTCAAGTACTAGTTCACGTTTATCTATAATTAGATATACATTTTCTCTGTCAAACACAACATAGAATAAATACAAGTACACAATCAAAAGTATCAGTCACATCCATCATCTTTTCTCATTTCAGTTATAACATTTCAGTTCATCACATTCGAGACTACAATTGAGTCCAGTAGAAAGCCCCTTACCTCACTTTACTCTAAGCACTTTAATCGCACTAGCGTCCACGAAAATAAACCTAAACAAAATGATAAAACTCATAATGATATCATAATAAAAATACAATAATATCATAATAATTAATAATGATAACATATTATTATTATTATTCCTCAATAATTTTCCCTTTCTCTTCTTTTCTCTTCCAACAATAAAAGAAAACTATTCTAATAACACCCAATTCCACATTTAAACCTTGAAATAAAGAATTTAAATAAAATCAATTACCTTGGCACTTGGGGTGTTACTTCTTTCCTCCTTAAGAAACTTTCGTCCTCGAAAGTTCTAATCCTGGAACAAGTCTGGATAACGTGCTCTTATGTCATCTTCTCGCTCCCATGTTGCCTCTTCAACTAGTTAATTTCGCCACAATATCTTTACCAACGCTATCTCCCTGTTACGAAGCAATTTCACCTCTCTAGCTAGAATCTCAACTAGTTGCTCCACATAACTCAAATTCTCATCAATCCCTAGTGGCTGGTAGTCCACTACATGAGATGGATCTACCACATACTTCCTCAACATCGAAACATGGAAGACATTATGAACTGCAGAGAGGGATGGTGGCAAGGCCAAACGATAAGCCACAACTCTAATTCTCTCTAAGATCTCAAATGGTCCAACGAAACGAGGACTCAACTTTCCTTTCTTTTCAAAACGCATAACTCCCTTCATAGGTGCTACCTTCAAGAACACCTTATCGCTCACATCGAACTCAAGATCCTTTCGCCTCACATCTGCATAACTTTTCTGTCTACTCTGCGCTGTCTATATACGTGCTCTAATCTTCTGAATGGCCTCATTAGTAGACTGAACTAACTCAGGACCCATCAACCTCTGTTCACCAACCTCACTCCAACAAACAGGAACATAGATGATGTTTTAGAACTAAAGGTTTATGATAAATATATATAAAATATGACGTTAGTAAATTGCGTAAATTTGATGATGTTATAGAATGTTATTTATATTAACAGGAACACAGATGATATATTATTTGGTATTTGTATGAGAAATTGTATGAATAGAGAGAATATATTAAATTGTACTTTTTGCAGTATATTTGTAATAATATGGTGTATATTAAAGATGCAAATTTTTTTACAGTAACATGAAACAAATTAATGATCATAAACAATGTTGTGATTCTGGAGTATGTGAAATAATATAGTGTGTATTGTAGAGCTAAATATTTATGATAAATTGTTTACACGAAAACATGAATGATGCAACTTTATGATGGGTATATGTAACATATGTTGTTAGTAAAATGATAATATTTTAGTATACAGTATATGGTAATTAACTGAAACATTAGGAAACAATTTAATTAAATTTAAAACTAATTTATGAATATATCAAATAAAAGTTTGAAACAGCATAATAAAAGTTTAATATGAAAAAAAGGATAAACTAGCTAGATAAGGAAAACTTGCATCGCTTTCGGTTATGCCCAAAACATCCACAATGATCACATTTAACGTGTCTCTTAAACTCCATTTTAGAAGTAATTCTAATCTTCTTTGGTCTACCAATTGAACGTTTTACATTCGGTAGAAGAATAACAATGGATGAAACATCATTAGGTATTTGTCATTGTCAATAGTCACCTAAAGAGTTTATTAATCCTCTATATATTAAACTTAATGTTTTGTTCAAATAATAATGTGCCACATATGGCTTTATCGATAAATGCTTCATGGTCAAAACAACACATGTATGTGCATAAGGTATTTGCAATATATCCCACATCCTACAAGTACAAATCTTCGAAGGCAAGTACACAATATATTAAGGTGCCATGGATGACCTGGTATTTCATATTGTTGACGGGATTGACCTATATAGGTAATTAACTCGTAAAATGAATAAGGTATATAAATAATTAGACTATGTACATAGAACATATGTAATGCATGTATAAATAAAATATAAATTCATAGATCAATTAAATTCAATCTGTTTCCTTAAAATACCTTCAATTGTTTTTGTAAAATCTATAATTAAATAGTCTAGTTCATTTCTTCTCTAAAAAAACCATCTCTGCAACATCATTCTCAAAACGTCAAGCATGGAAAATATTGGTAACTCTTCTCTAAAAAACCATCTCTGCAACATCATTCTCAAAACGTCAAGCATGGAAAATATTGGTAACTCTCTAGCCTTGATAATTGCATTATTCAAACTGTCAGATATGTTAATAGTCATGACATTATACAGACTAAGTGGTGAGTAGACACGAGACCACCTAGAAAAACCAATTGCTTGTAACTCCTCACGTATACCATGTGCATTAGATTTAAACAAATGTGTTTGGGTTCAAAGTCATCAACAATATAAGTCTTGCCACATGCATTAAACACGGTATCTACTATTGATCTACACTTCAACTTCAAGTTCTTAAGTAAATGAACTAGGCACATGCAATGTAGGCCGTTGGAAAATACTACCTCTATCGCTTTGCATATACTTTTGTGCTGGTCGAGATACTATGACAATGTCATTCCTAGCACTAATTATTCGCTTCAGTTTATTTCAAAACCAAATTCAAGAGGAATCATTTTAAGAATCGATCACACAAAAAGCTAGTGGTAATATTTGATCATATTGGTGTCAGGACTTGAAGTAGATAAAAGAATACCTTGTACTTATTCTTCATGCATGTTCCATCAATAGATATGATTGGACGACAATATTGCCAACTAGAAATAGAACTAGCTAGATAATACCATAAAGAAGTATCGAAATATACCATTGACATCAACTTGGTATTCAAGAACAGAACCTATGAACATGACAAATATGAACATTAATGGTATGAATTTTTAATGAAAATAAATTACATATATCACGACGTATCACTACTACAAAAACAACATTAATTGATGCCTGTAGTTTTGATTTACTTGACAGTTCTAATAAAAACTGTCAAGTAAAATGAAGAAACATCAAGAATAATAAAAAAAATAGAAAAATGTATAAATTTTCAATTGTTTTTTTCAATACTTGACAGATTGAAAGCATCAATTATAGCTTTATTTACTTGACATTTTTTAAATGTCAAGAATTACCTATTTTTAAATAAGTTTTCTCCTTTTATCTAAAAAAAATTATCCCAAAATTTTATTTCATTTCTCCATCAATATCCCCAAATTAAATTGAGGAATTTTCAAAAATAGTAAATTTGACAAAATATTTACAACTTATAGTAAATTTTATCACTGATAGTAATTGATACACTATAGTGATAGAAGATTATCATTGATAAAATCCAAAATTTTGCTACAGCTTGTAAATATTTTAATTTATTTTGCTATTTTAAAAAATGCTTTCTTTTTTTCCCACACAATTGATACTTCCAATTAAATTTTCTTTTTTTTCACATAATTTATTTTGCTATTTTTAAAAATACTTCAATTAAACTTAACAAATGCTCCGTTTGTAACTTTCCCAAATTTCGAGGGACACGAACAGCTCCTCCCAAATTTCCCATAGCCCTAGCTCCTTGCCAACGATTTTCTCTCGTTCAAGGAAGAACAAGGTATCGTTCATCGATTTTTTCTTCTTTTATATCTCTGCCTCTTCTTCCTTTTTATTTCTTTTTCTTCCTCTTTCTTAGGTTTGCAACAGTGAGAGAGTTTGGCATCTTGAGCTTTGAGAATGGAATTCTCAGCCTCTACGGCGACATAGTGCTTTGTGATGACAACGAGATTAGCAACGATTTGTTGTTTCTGCTTCTACTAGAATCGACTTTTAGGTACGAAAACCATCGCTCTTGTAATTGGTATCTATAAATTTCTCTCAATCAAACAACTTAGATCGTTCTTTCTCTATTTCCTCTCTTCATTTCACTTTTTTCAAAGGGTTTTTAGTTTGTTGTTGTAGAATACAGATAGGTTTTGATAAGTTGTATCCATCTTTGCTTAACTTATTGGTTCTTTATAATTATTTTGTCAGTTACAAACTTGATGTTAACATGGAGAATGTGTGGAAAATGTTTTTTGTTACACCAAAAGCTTCTTTCCCTAGCAAAGGATCTAGATAAGTTCCCTGTTTATGAGATCCGTTTTGTAGAGGTATTTTTCAATTTCATTTGAATAATTTTCAGAGGAAACTAATGGACAATGTTGCTTTAACATTTTTATAGTTTTTTGCTTTGAGTGTGATTATGCCAAACTTATAGTGGTAAACATATAACCTTAGGCAAAAATTAGAAAAATGGCTTGCACACAGATAGAGATATTATCAGTTTCTTATTGATGATTAGTTAGAGAGGGGTGACAATTTGGAATTACTGGTATATGAGGTCATAACCATCAATGCTGAAGGTAGAACTTCCTAATAACAGAGAAAAAAAACTGAAGTCAGTGGATTACTACGAACTGTATCAAATTGCCATAGGTGGAGCCTTGAGGGTAGGAATGACATTCTGCTTGTTAAATATAGCCCTCCCCAGCCCTTGAATCTTTTCAAATGGCCGATAAAAAATTAATTTAGAATGTGTTTGTGTGGATTTATAGCAATATGGTTGCACAAAAGAAAGTCAGATGGTATACTAAAGCAATCGAGACAATATATTATTTGACAATAGTTTATATTATTTCTTGTTATTGATTGATATAAGCAGCTTTATTAATTAGGTGGTTGCATTAATCACTCATATTTCTTTCATATATGAAAGTACTTAATATTTTTTCTCTTTCAATGGCTTTTTGCCTTTTTTATCCCATGTGGTAAAATAGATGAAACAATAATTTTTGCCTAAGGACAATGAAAATAATTTTTTGGGATCTTGAAATCTTTGTATTAGAAAAATAACAGCTGTATGCATCTTCTTGGGGTTCTCTTTCTCCTTTCATCTTTAAGATTTGGGTGTTCAAGATTTTAGATTCAAGTGCGATCTTTAGAGATGGCGATTAAGTTCTGCTTCGTTTTTAGCTTTCTGTTGTTGTATTGTCTTTAAGTGACTTTGTTTAAATCGTTATTTTTTTGTTTAGGTTCGTTTTTAGGTTGCCTGAGTATTTATATCGCCTGAGTATAGTGTTTTTTTTAGTCTTAGTCTATATTTTCTCTTAGTTTCTTTTGTTCTTAGTATAATACTCTTGTACTTTGAACTTTAGTCTCATTTATTATCTTTAATAAAGAGGCTTGTTTCTGTTTTAAAAAAAAAATTGTATTATGTTAAACCTTTTGGCTTGGGAGGAGCGAGATAGTTTTTTAAAAATCAACATGAGGATGTTGAGGATAGTTGTGATTTTAATAGTTTGTGGTTTAAAATGTTGATGAAAAGTCTTTGTATTTTGTTTATTCATATGTCTCGTTGTAGTTAGATACTCAATTGTTGTGCAACATTAATTTTGTAATGATTGCTTATATAACTCTGCAACTCTATGACGTCTCTCTTATCAAAAGATTATTTAATTGTATTAATTAGAGTTCTAATCTTGTTTGTATAAACTTTGTTTTAGCCGCAGAGGTGTTTTATTGCTCTACACTCTTCTTGTTGATTTTGTAGCACATAAGTACTAAGTCAGTTGGCAATGATGATCACGTTTTTCTTGATAGTATTATGTTAAGTGATTCATCTTGATAGTATTATGTTAAGTGATTCATCTAATGAAGCAATTGATAGAAGTCTTCCATTGTCACACAAGGTAATTATTATTATTGGACTTATTGCATTTTCAATATTAGCCTAACTGTGTCTCCCTCTATGTTCTACCCTCTCTCCAATTCCTTAGGTTTCTTTCCGTACATGGTTGATTTGTGGTAACTGATTTCTTAATCATTGGCTTGTAGAACTTGAAGAAATATAATTGACTTTTAAATTTGTTCCAAGCTTGAGGACTTAAATTTGGATGTTTGAAAAAACTCAAAAGGCCGTGGATAGGAGGTACCATTTGGAGATTTGGTTGAAATCTATGATTAACACATGTATTTGCTTTGACTATATTTTCAATGAAGTGATATTTTCAATAATTGACAAGTCAAAGCTTGGTAGCCAAGTAGGCTGGAATTGGTATTTTGTCTTTTATATTTGATAGTATCTACATGAATGTCTTGGCAAGGCAAAACTTGCCAAAATGTTCATAGTCTGGCATGCTCGTTGAAGTCTTGTTCTTATGCTCCTATCTAATGGAATTTATGTATACAAAGGCCATCATTCTACTAAATGTTTAACATTCTCACTAGTTTATAGTAATCAACAATTGGTAGAAGATTGCTTTAAAGGAACAATAGAACGTTTAACAAGGGCAGAAACTTTTTTGATTGTTTGTTAGTATATATCTTGTAGGATGCTTCCAAATTTGATGCTCTCTTTAATCTTTTATTTTAGAATTGTTGGTAATTCAGTTTGTAGATGTTCGCTTATTTTTCCCTCATGTGGTGTGCTTTGTTATATCTTTTAATATTCTTACTTTCATCATTTTTCATATTGAACTCATTGAACCACTTCTACTTTTATGAACGAATTCTCACCTTCATTCTCTAGATTTGACGTTTTTTTAGTTCAGTTTCACTCAACTTTACGCTTCTTTTTTTTTTTTTTTTTACTGATTTTACTTTCTCTATTTTTTCATTGATTCTTCTTGTTTCGCCTAATTTTATGTTTTTAAATTTGTAACAGAGGATCAATTCAGTGTGGATTCGAAGATTATTGGATTCAAGTTGAGATATTTGTGAAAAGCCAAGTCCATGTTTTTTTGATGTATGGTTTTCATACGGTAATTTTTTTAATACAAGAAATTAAGTATATATTTAAGATATTGCACCAAAAAATTAATACTTTTAGTGTTTGCATTCTGAATTTGTATGAGTTGGGATGGAGAGGCAGCGTCGAGAGGAAGAAGTGAAATATAAATTATCATTGAAAGGTCAAGAGATAGAGCAAGCAATATTAAACAGGGTATTTGTTCTCTTCCGCTTCAAATTAAAAAAAAAAATTGATATAATATTTGATTTTCTATTACTGTTTACCTTAGGCATCTTGCTAATTGGTTTTCACTTTTCTCTTTCCTTATATTATTTTGGGTCACCTTTAGTGTTTTGGAACAACGAAAAATAATTTCAAGGATTGTTCTATTGAAGATTTGAATGGCAAGCCTCCATTTAAATATATAAACATAAACACATTGTCACATTGTCACATTATTGTTTAATATTTAAGTTGCATATTATTGTTTTCCATAGAATCGAGTCCTCAGCTGAGTGCATATTCTAGAGTAGCCTTCATTTTAGGAAAGTGAGCAACTTGGCTTATTTGTTCACGCTAATTGGTTCTTAATGTCAATTAAATTTTATGTATTCTTTTTCCAACATCGTTGTTTAGATGTGTACTTATGTATAGGATATACTTGTGTCTTCTTATTTTGGAAGAGAGATTATACTAGTGCATGAAAATGCAACCCTAGGTATTCCTATTAGCAAAAACAATTAATATGATCTATTGTAACTTTGTTTTTGTGTATTATATGTGTATTATTTTTTGTTTACATAAAGTAGTTTTTCTAACAAAATCTTTTTTGGTTTACATAAACCAAAATTAGAAAAGCTCTATTTGGCATTGAAGTAGTAATTATGCCTTTAGTTACCATATTTAGGTGATCATCAAACGCATTAATTTCATAATCTACTTTATATAGCTACAATGTCTCTTATTTTTAAGCATGTTGAAGTCTAGTAACAATTGAAATTTAGATGGTCACTTTTATGGTTAGGTTGTAATAGTTGTACTAATGGTTTTGATTGTCACTGCATTGTTTTGAGACATGGTAAAATTTTCTTAGTAGTGTATTTTAAGACTAGTTACTATTGGTGTAAATCTCTAAAGTTTCCATGTTCTTATTTTGGTCTTGTTTAATTTGATTTTACAATAATATTCAAAACTAATTGTAGAATCTTATTACGTCTCCAATGCAGCTACATATATATTACCATGAGGCTTAGAGTAGATGTTCTTGTGTTTTCCACTTGCAATGGAAGTAATCAGAAAGGGTAAGTTCTTTATGTTGAAAGGCTTAAAATGAAATGACTATTTTTTTTATTTATTTTGCATTTATGACCATAGCTGCACGTTATGGCCCACATATATATTTTCTTAATGAAAAGATAATATGCTTGAAGAACTAACTAAGTAAATTGAAACTTAATTCTTGTGCAGTCTAATGTTGAAACTCTTGCTCTTTTCTACAATATAATGGAATAAACTGTTAGCAATAAAAAGTGTTATATATGTGTAAGCAATATCTAGGTAAAGTACGATGTAATGGACTGACGAATGTTTGAGAGGAATTGAGAAAAACGACTAACCGAAAGTTTGAAAAAAATGAAATTTTGAGATAAACTGAAGACCGAAGTTGAAGAACGATATTGAAAACACCGGAATTGATGAAAGAAAAGATAGAAATTGAATTATGAAGAAGTCGAAGTCGTTGTCGGAGCCATAATAAATTTCAAGGATTCTTAACATGGTGATGAAAATAATGATATAAATTTATATTTAATTATTAAATTATTCAATATTAGAAAAGATTTCATTTTATATTGAATTAATAAACTATTTCATTTTATTTTTATTTAAGGAAAGTGAAATATCTTCCTTATGTTTAGGATCTTTTATTAATATCTTTTAATACGGAGTCAAAAGATCTACTTTAAATATCTCTTTTAAAGAAGATATTCCTCATATTTAGGAATATTTTGTTGTAAGTTCTTATTTTTTGGCTCTTTAAAAAGAAAAAGTTCTATGAATGTAAAAGTATTCTTCACAGTGGTGTTCAACAATTTATATTTTTGGTGAAGAATCTGTACGAAGGTAAACTGGTTTACCTTTTGCATTATGCATGAAGGCTGAGATAATTGTACTGTAGTTAATGAATTCAGGGGAGCCTGAATTCGTCTTCGAGGAGATTCAAGTTTACCGTTCGGGAGAGCCTGAGTTTATACGGTTAAGTTATGGTTTGTTAATGTAACTTTAGGGTTAAGCTACAATCTTTTGAACCTCAATAATTTTTCTTATCTGAGCAAAGAAGCTCTCCAGAAGTATAGGTCGTGTTTGTCAAACTGTTATTTGTCTTCCGTGTACTCTAGTTATTCATATAGTTAAATGCTTATGATATAGCTAAAGGGCATTTAACCTCATCTCACTTGTTTTTCAAGTTATACATTAGTTAATAGCATAAATAAGAAAGTTATTATTTACATAATAAACTGAATATAATGTAAATAATGAAATAATTTAAATTTATTTTCAAAAATTCTATATAAATAATAATTATGATAGGGTTATAATTATAAATATATATATATATATATATATATAAACCTAATCAATAAAATAAATTTTAATTTATGAAATTTACTAGTACACTTATTTCTTTTATCTGAATCTTTCATTTTAAAAGTGGATAAAATACAGTAATACTCAATTGCAATACAAACTCCATTTACAAAAGAAACAAAATATTAAAAGAAATTGTATTTTTTATATAAAAAGAAATCTCTTTGGTGAGTTGTCTGTATTAAATAGGAACACAGTCCAAGATGTGTATCTAAGTAAAGTCGAGTGTTTAAGGGTATAAAGCATGAAGTCGGCAATATCATCATCATTCAAGTTCTTTAAAACATTGGCTTCAATATAGGGCCACATGACAGCTTGTGGAAGGGTGCTATGGGCAAGACCAAGAACATGCCCAAGCTCATGAAGTGCCGCATTCATCACATTAACCTTCTTCTCTTCCAACCCTGCTGACCAACTATCGTCGCCATCTAAGTGCAATCTACCATCAGTTGGTGCAAAAGCATGACCCACAACTCCTCCAGGTCCATCAAAAGGAAACCCATCTGCATGATCCTTTATCTGAAAGCTGATATTAATGTCAGCACTTTGAGCATCCAAAGCTTCTGAGAATGTGAATAGTGACTGGGCTGCCCATTGAGCCATAGCCTCAGTCAGTGATGGCACAAAGTCAATTGGGAAATTGTTGGTAAACATGTAGGTTAGGTGGCGTTTGTAATCTGGCCATTTTTCGTTGTTTGGGAATAAAGCGTAATGAGATGACATTTCAAGATCATCCTCAAGATTCTTACATGAGTTAAATTTGAAGACATCTGGTACTCCACATCGTGGTTTGAACATTTGATCTAATGTTTCTTGGTCTAGAATCCCACTTACGTTGAGGTGAGACCATTTCTGGTATAATCTAATGGCAGATTCTAGGGAGTCGTCGAACTTGTTGCTGTTGAGTTCAATGATATGAGAATCAGTACTCGTGTTGTGTGATAAGTAACCTATGACTGTAAAGCTGCTTCAGCCTAGCAGCCTTGTTCATCCGTGATTGCTCCTACATGGAAAATATTTGTTAAGAGTACACACGCCCCTTAAGAAAATTAAGTAAAATAACACATATCATTATAATTCGTAAATCTCACTTGAAATGCACAACTCATGTAGTGATCGCAGAGGAAGTGCCCAATCTTCAATACGTCCCACCAATGGAATAAACTGTTGCAATAAAAAGTGGTATATATGTATAAGCAATATCTAGGTAAAGTTCGATGTAATAGACTAGCGAATGTTTGCGAGGAATTGAGGAAGACAACTAACCGAAAGTTTGAAGAAAATGAAATTTTGAGATAAACTGAAGACCGAAGTTGAGAATGATATTAAAAACATTGAAATTGATGGAAGAAAAGACGAAAATTCAATTATGAAGAAGTCGATGTCGTCGTCGGCACGGGAATAAAATTTCACAAATTCTTAACAGTTTGATGAAAATAATGATTAAAGTTATATTTAATTATTAAATTATTACATATTAGAAAAAGAATTCATTTTATATTAAATTAATAAACTATTTCCAAACAATTTTCATATTAAAGTTATACATTAATTAATAGAATAAATAAGAAAGTTATGATTTACATAATAAATTGAATATAATGTAAATAAGGAAATAATTTGAATTTAATTTCAAAAAATCATATATAATTAATAATTATGATAAGGTTATAATTGTCCAAAAAAATATACAAAAATCTAATTAAGAAAATAAATTTTAATTTATGACATTTGAGAAATTTTCTAGTAGAATTAAGTCCTTTCTCTAAATCTTTCATGAAGAAAATAAAGGAATAAGATGGGTTGAGTTGATAGACTGCCTTATCACTACAAAATGTCTAAGTGACTGCCATTTTAGTCATTAACAAGGTGTACAAGCAAGAAGTGGAGTTATGACGTTCGAAGAGTTGTGATGTCATGAAGTTCTCAATGTAAGAAGTTGATAAATAATAAAACTGATGTGTGTTAAATTAGTGAAAATTTCTCTACTTGAACAAACAAAAGAGGGACCGTAAAAGAGGCTATCAAATGAAACACTCAGAAAAAGTACTCAAGAATATATTGTTAGATTTTTATTAAACCTTGAATTGTGATCAATAAAATGTCATAGTTATTGTTTTGATAACTAAAATAATAAAGCTTCACATCTCTTGTTACAACAAATGAAATGTCTTACATATATATATAGGGAAATTTTCTTCAAAATTGCTTCTGCTTATCGTTTTTAATGTTTTTTACTTAATTATTGGTGATTGAAATTGGTTTCATGTTTAGAACAATTGTTTGTTTCTTAGTGAAATAAAGGATACTTCTGAATCTATATTTTGTTTGAAATAGGGCCCAAATAAACTCTTTGTTATCTATTGGATTTTTTTTATAAATTTTACAAACTTTTATATCTTTGTATTAAAGTAATGACCTCAATTTAGTTTGAAAAGTTTGTTCGTTAAACGTACTATGTATTATATGATATTTTTTTTTAAAATTAACTTGAAATATAAATAATACAAAAATGTTGAATTGATGTTTGTCATTATATTAGGAATATGATATAACATTTGAATTGAAGATATTGTTAAATATAATGACTCAACGATTGAAATTCTCTTTTAGCCATTATTATTATTAACAATACATAAAAGTATTATCTGATAATTTTTTTAAAATAATTTGAAATCTAAATAATACAAAAATGTTAACTAATGTTTGTCATTATCTTAAGAATATGGTGTAATATTTGAATTCAAAATATTATGAAGCATAATGAATCTGGAACAATTGAAATTCTCTTAACCATTTTTTTAGGGAAAATGGTTATTAAACATAAGTCTTACAAATTTAATTAATTTGATTTAAATACTAAAAAGCTGAAAATATGTTATGAATTATAGGCATATATTTAGAGGATATTGAAGAAATCTTGTGATTATAGTTTGTAAATTTGCATCATGCAAATGTACTATATCGGTAAAAAATGTATTGTTTTACATAAAGAGGTATAAATGGGAAAAAAAAAGTCAAACAAAATCTACCACCGCCGATTTTGTCAAAAATCCTAATATTTTTTAGATTTGCTATTTTTTAGTTTGTTAAACTAAATTTTGGCATTCTTACGGTTATCTCTTTATCTCTAAATCAATTTAACAATGAATGAAGTGTGATACATCTAATTATAAGAAGTGTGAGCCTTTTGTTTCTTCAACGTGAAATTCAATAACATCTCTATAATCTCTTTTTGAAAAACCACATTGTACTGTTGGATTAAATTATCCAGAGGGTGTGGGTTTCAATTAAACCACTTTTATCATATACTATAAGCTTAATATAGTTGATAAATACATTTCATTGAAAAGTGAAACAATAATTTGAATTACTAGTAGAAAGAAATAAGAACAATTGTAAAAAGTAGGAGTACACTAATCAAGATCAATTAGAATTGTATAATGCATTAATGCCTGCAATGTCATCGGTATCCAAACCCTTGGTAGATCCTTCCATGATGCTTGGCCACATAATAGACCCTTCAACGGAGCTGTGATGGAGGCCGAGAAGGTGTCCAATCTCATGTAACGCTACGGTCTCCAAGTCAAACGAATCAGCAACGGCACAAACGGCCCATGACTCGGCTGCGTCGAAATGTAATCTCCCATCTGTTGGTGCAAAACCATGAGCTATAACTCCTCGAATGCCATCGAACGAATGGCCATCTCCATGGTTGCCACTTTCAAAGCTTATTTTGATGTCAGCTTTTTTGTATCGAGATGCTTGGGAGAAGTTGAAGTGAGTGTTTGCACCCCATGTCTTAAATGCTCGACCTATCGGAGCTACTGCCTTCGATGGGGTTTCCGGGCAAAATCCTGTTAAGAATGTGAATACAATGTTATAAAAACTTTAAATTTAACAATGAAATTAATATAGTATCAAAATAGAAGTTCTAGCTTGTTATAATCAACCTTTAATGATAATTATTTACCATCATAAATTCGTGACATGAAAAATTGTCGTAAATTTTGAAAAATTCAAAAATGAATTGTTCTTTTTGACCAAAAAAAATCCATTTAGCTTTTATGGCAGTCTTTTCTCTCTCCTGATTTGTCTTTATTCTTGTGTGATAAAAAGTCCAAATTGTTTTAATATAGATGAAAAATGTAGGTAAAAGTATGTATGAATAGAAGATAAAATGTACCATAAGTGAGATGGGATTTGGAAGCAGGCCATTTAGGGTTTCCATCAAAGAGAG
>JBBPDI010000023.1:489018-499387 GCA_037974545.1 Cucumis variabilis
TAACAAAAGGAACTCTCCAATATATGAACAAGTATAATTACATGTAAAATCTATATCCAAAGTCCTACGATAAAATATATATATATATATATATATATATATATATATATATGATAATTTACAGAAGATATTTTGATGCATTTATATATTCACACTACATATCTTTATAAAAATAAAATAAAAATCTAACAAAATTACTAAAAGTTTAGGAATTTAGAGTTCAATGTAGAGCTAAATTTGTTCCACAACAATAAAGACGTAAAATTTGTAAATTAACCAAATGTTATCTCAATCTAAACACTCAACAAATCAAAATGAGACACGTCTACATTGAAAGTTAAAACTCCATAAGAAATAATGTACGTAATTGGAAGGGTATGAAGGGTTTAGGAAGGAAGAAAAGAGAGAATGAAATGTTGTGATTATTTGAAAATTATTGGAGTCTCCCTCTTTAGACCGTTAGATTATTGGGAGCATCTTCTTCCACATTCCTCAAAAACCCTAAAATTTTCACATTTAAAGTACTGTACTTTATGATACATCATAAAACTTTTAGATAAGAAAAAAAAGAAAATACAACCACGCGAATCGATGAAAGAAAAAACCACAAAAAAGGAAGGAAATATGTTATACAGAATTGGAATATAGAGGCCTATGGAGTTGGGAATATGAAAACACAGTTTCGAAGGAAATATTTCAACGCTTTCATAAATGTGTTTGTTAACCGATTTAGAAAATTAAATTAAATTAAAACAATTGTAATCCAATAATTAAGTTACGTAGTTAGTTGACAATAAATTACCATTAACTTATTTGTAAACATATTAATTTATATATGGGATAAACGGAAAAGTTGGTTCTTTAAGGTTTGTGTGGAGTTCAGGGTGTAAGCCACATGATTTATATTTAGAATTTAGTTCCTTTCATTTAAAAAATGCTTCATAAATAGTTTATATAAGTCGTAATTATTTAATAAAATATTTTAACAAATTGCAGTTGCATATGAAGTCATATCAAACAACGTCATAGACTAAAGTCTAATTTTTAAACATAGAGACTAACTCCTAACTTTATCTAAACCATGAAAAAAAAAAATTAATTTCAATGTAACCTAATTTATAATACATGACATAATACATTTTTCATTTTTTAAAAAAAAAACTGAATTGATTTTATAACTTGACATATTTTTTGCGGTTGAACGATGGAATGATGGGTGTAGAGAAATAGATCTGAAGATAGAGTTTGTTAGAGAGATCAAAGAAAAGGAGAACAACCCACCAATGACATGCTCGTTGATTGATCAAAGGTGGACGACAATGTTGGATCCACACATAGAGAGAGAACGCTTGGAATGTGAGAGAGTTTCGTAAACAATGTGGAAAAACCCACAGTTGGACGTCAAATTCCGACGTGAATTCTATATATTGTGTGACGCCCTGATCCTCAAGGAAGGATGTGAACAAAGAATAGGCGATGTAAAGAGAAAAACGTAAGTCCAAGGTTCTATTGCGTAAAGGTAAGTAACGGATAAGAACAACTGGCAAGAAAAAAACATGCGTTGGTCGCCAAGAGTTAGGTGTTTAGCATGGTACTTCAAGAAAAGTATATGCGCCTAAGAGAATGAGGCGATGAAGTAAATGTCTCATCTAAGTGACTTGACAACTCAGGGTGGAAAAGGAAATGATAGTGAATTTTTTTAAAAGAGAAAAGGACAGTCGAGCAATTTAAGAGTTTGGCTTCCTCAAGAAGATAAGGTGTGCTTCTCCAGGAAAAGTCAAATTGTCGCTTACTAAAAACACTTGTTGTGTTTTGATGCGAACCCTTTTGTAAGGTGGCTTTATTGTAAGCCTGAGGTCTCATCGCATGAAAATACGAGTAAATAGAGAGAAAAGATAGGCGATTTAATTACTATGCAAAAAGTTTATCGCAAAAGAACTTTGTCCCTGTTTTACTATGTTTCAATGGTCTTATTCCAGGATTTTAAGCAAAGAATAGTGAGGCTCGGTGAGGTAGTACATTGTATGCGAAGTAATCCTACCAACCTCTTTAGCGTAAGGAAGTATATGTTATTTGATCAAGTCGCTAGCAGACAAAAGAGGTTAGCGGGAATGTCAAAAAATGACAATTGAGACAGGCTGCATAGTATAGCCATAACTTTTTCAGAAGTTTTAATGGTGCATGCCAGTGTGTCGACACGTGCTGGCGTGTCAGTGCTACTTTGTGTATATAAACAAAGTTTTCCTCCTTAGAAGGGTGTGCACACTTTGGCTGAAAAAACAAGTTTCTCACATTCTCCATTCTCTCTCCATTACCTTAAGTCTTAGGTGAGAGCCTAAAGCATAAGAAGAGAGAGAGAGAGATGCCACTTCCATTCATCCCCTTCACATATAGCCAAAAATCAAAGCCACATAGAATTAGAGATCAAACTTTGCAGTATTACACCTCTATTGTATTTCCATTTTTGTGATTTGATATTGTGATGCTTTGTAAATAGGATATTGTGACCGAAAAGTCTAAAATATTATGTATGAAAGCAATGCATTTTTTCTTCCATTCTCTCATCTTTCTTATCTCTTCAATATATGCTTAATTGAATAGCTACATAGTAATGAATGATGTATTTGATATTTAGAAGATATATTGCATGTAGTAAGAGTTTTGTTCAGTTAAGTGTAAGCATCTTCACCTAGTTCATTTCAAAGAAGAGCAAAAATAGAGATTGTAATCACCAAATGCATGAGAACCACTTTTAGCTAAGCAAGTGGCGAAGAGAATGCAACAATGCATTCTTGTCCTTAAGCTCATCCTCTTCACAGATTATTAAGAGGTCAATGTGTGTGGCAAAAAGTACTGAGAGACGTGTACCTTAATTGAGGATTAGCTACTACTACTACATGCACGATGATTGGATATAACACATCATTTAACCTGTGTATTTGCATCCCAAAAGGCGAACAAGTATGGTTTTACACTGAGAGGTGTCTGCTTTAAATCATGCTTAATGGACGCTTGTATCACCTCTAAGTAGTGAAGCATCAGTCAACCTCTCTAGTAATTCAATTTTCCTTCCCCGCGTTGCCTATATTGAGAACAACTTTCACCATGTCACATTACCATGTTCACCTTGCACCGCCAAGCACCATAGTGTAAATAGCTAGGATAATTCATATATTGTTCATATGTTCCATTGTACAGCCTATATCGCATAATTTTACACATAATTAGATGGATTGGGAACTTAAAATTTCTTGAGTTCGACCTTGGACTTACCAAGTAACCTCTCTATCGCTTACACTTAGATGACAGAGAGGAAAGCTTGCACGACAATGGTTTATTATCATGAGTAGCAACACATGAGTAGGAATGCATATCTTACTCTGCCATCTAGTAATTGATATGTTTAGAGCTATTAACGATGATATTCGAGTATATTACTTGAGAAAATTTAAGCATGAAATGAAATACAAGCAAAGCCCCCCTTTCCGAGTAGCCTATATATTTAGCAAGATGACTCACTTTCCTCAGGTAAGAAGAATATACAAACCTAAGTTATAAAATTGATTTTGAAAATATGGCATAATTACAACTAATTACACATATAATACAGACACATAAATTTTATGGATACAAAATGTAGTAAAGATGGAAGAATTATACTTTATAAATGCTTTTACGCGTCCCTGTTATGCAACTGAAGATTTGTGATTTTGTCGTGTGTTGCTACGTATAACCTCTCGACTTTCTTGCTTGTCTATGACATGGCTCTGTGCTTCTTGATTGTTCATCATAATAATCCACTACTCTCAATTGTTCATTGCAATGTCTAAATAATACATTTTGGTCCCTGTTCGCGCAATTAGTCAAGACATTAGTCTCGGTAAACTAGACGCGGAGACACTTTCTTTGATGCCTTAAAATAGGTAAAATAAACATTTTGAAACAAAAATCAAGCATTTTGAGGTTCTCATCTCATTTGCGAAAAAACACCCATCCACTAAGATTCCTCTTAGTTCTTCGTCAAAAAATACAATGATCCTAGGGCTAGTTCAAGCAATCACAGATTACTCTAGTAGCTCGAATCTCTTCATGCAATCAGTTGGTTTTATTCGTTATTCAGGGTTTACTCCCATCACGTACTTCTCGCTATGAAAACATTTCTAAGTTCAAAACGTGGCAACCTTAATACTCAAAATATCCTTGTTCATTCCCCACAGTAAATCTTATTTTCAGAATAAAAATTGCTAAAAATTTTTAAGGATTTTGACTCATTTTATTTGGAAAAAGATTGCCTTTTATTTATTTACTTGTCGTTTGGTGTTGAGTGGAAAATTATAGGTACTCTATGAGTATGTTTCTCTCCTCAATTGTAACTCTTATCGCATCTTATTACTTAACTCTCTGGTTTTTACATTTGAAGTTATGCTTCTTATGTCTTAATGGGCCAAAACCTAAAGACAAAGGCGGAAAGAAATAGCTTTTTTGCCATCTGTAAAGAGTTTCTTCTTCTTCTTTGATCAATTGTGGAAGTGAGAGCTTAGCTTCTGAGTAGAGAGGAACCCATATTCCATTTATCCCCTAACTTTTAATATTCTTCATCTTCTTTGTCTTCCATTTTTGTATTTCTTTGTAATATATGTTGTTCATATTGCACAATGGCTTAAAGCCTACATTCTTTAATATATTGCATGATTATACCTTTTCAATCAACCATTTCTTGACTTTTCACTTCTCAATGTGTTATTAGTACTTAGGTTTGTGATAAGTCCTTGATAAGAAGTTCAGCTTATAATTCTTGTCGCGTTAGTTGAGTTATGTTCACCGCTTGGCCAGCGTATTTCACCAACTACCCAAGAGGAAAAGTAGCAAGGATAAGTCTAACGCGTGCAAGTAGGAATTTGGAAAACTCCTCCATGGTGAGATAACTTCTGTCATTTGTATTCCGAAAGGTGAACAAGTGTAGATATATGGCGCTGAGAGGTTGCTGTTCTTAAACGTGGAGTTTTACAAGTATTATAAGTGAATTCTTCTATATATACCTCACCTAATCACGCTTAGTCACTTGGGTCCCAAAAGGCAAGCAAGTGTGTCGTCTAAAGACTTCGAGAAAAGTTTGCCTTAGTCATAAACTAGTTAAGCTAGTTATGTCGCATCAAGGCTTTCTCATGGCTTAATCGCCTAATAATGTGTTGACCTCTGTTCACCTTTTTCTCACATACAAGTTAGTTTGTATCTCCATTTTGCATCCATCTATCTTCCTTTACAGATTCTCTAGGCATACATAAGTAATTTTAATCTTGGTTCTGATTTCTTTATACTTTATTTAGTTAATTCTTTTATACCGCTCGCTTGAACAAAGTTTGATAGTAATTCCCTATGTTCGACTCTGGATCACCCAGATAAACCTATTATTTCACTTATACATGGGCAAGCAGTAGGAAAACTCGTACTCAACAAGGACTCAATAATTACGTAATAAAGAGGTACGTAGTAAGTACTTTGTATATAGTGATCATGACAAATGACTTATCGCATAAAATTAATTGTGCATTTAGATAACCATAAATCTGAATGAAAGTGAATATAATATATCACATCCACCACACCAAGGCATCGAAAGTTTGCCTCTATCTTTTAATGCTACACGATATCTATCAAGAGATACTCGATCTCCAACGCTCTGAGTATTGCGTCAAGATATACCATATCTCCCCACGCCATTTCTCCCAAAAGTCTAAACTGGTGTCGAGAGATCTAGAATTTCTTGTCATGATTTGATTTAATTTTAAATTAAATTTTAACTCTTCTACATTTTATAGAGGGGGAAGGACATAATGAACATAATGTGTTTCATGTTTTACACATTAGGTTTTTTTTTTTTAGAAAGCAAAAGAGTTTGGCTTAATACACATTCTTTCTCAAATTCTCTCAATTTGAATATTAATCTCAAGACACAAAGAAAAATGCTTTCTCTAGATTACGGCTTCTCTTACTACTCCAGAAGAAGATTCTCACAAGCCTTATACTAGCCTGAGATTAACGGAAAAGAAAAAGTGGTGGTGTCTTTTTAAATTCCAAGAAGTGTTATTGAGATATTGATTAAAACAAGGAATTTGTGATAAGATTGAAGATTTGTCTTCAAATGTAACATTTTTGCATTGAAATTCTTCTCAATTTTATAGCATGCTCGATTAAAATGTCTTCTTGTTCTCTTTATTTTTCTATAAATTCAAAACAATATTAAAGCATAAGCGATCAATCCCTTTCGCTAACAGGATTTGATCCCTTCAATTGATGGTTGTAATGTAACACCTTGAGTTTAGAAGGAGACATGAATAAACCGATATCACATCTGAATGAGAGGGATCCTTAGGACATGAAATGAGGATATCATAGGAACTCCAAAGTTAAGCGTGCTTAGCTTGGAACAATTTTATGTTGGATGACCTTCTGGAAAATTTCCTATAATGCATGTGAGTGAGGACAAAGCATGCTAAAAGGACTCGTGTTGATTTATAGGGAGAACTTTCACTCTAGTAAGCCTTTAAGACAGTAAGGATGATGCTTCCAGGTCGCAAGGCATGCAAGGAAATATCAGAGATTTGAATTTCGAATCATGGGCCTGGGGCTGTACAGATGGTATCAGAGCGAAACCTCTCCTAGTAAGATGTGGTTTGAGGACGAATCAAGCGGAAGCTAGTGGGTATGTAATGCCCTAAGTTTAGGAGGGAGACATGAATGAACCCGTATCACATCTGAATGAGAGAGATCCTTACGACATGAAATGAGGATATGAAAGTAATGTTAAGAAAGACTTAAAAGAATTAAAAGTTACTACATGTTCCAACAACGTGCACCTTCTTTTTTGATGGTTTGATCATAGAAACTCCAAAGTTAAATGTGTTAGCTTGAAGCAATTCTATGTTGGGTGACCTCCTGGAAAATTTTCTAGAATGCATATGAGTGAGGACAAATCATGCTGAAAGGACTCGTGTTGGTTTCTCGGGAGAACTTTCTCTCTAATAAGCCTTTAAGACGGTAAAGATGATGCTGCCAGGTCGCAAGAGAATGTTGAAGATCTGAATTTCGAATCCCAGTTCGAATCTTGGGCTTGGGGGTGTTACATGTAATGTGGGAAAAAAAGATGAAGATAGAATTCAGGGTTTCATTTTTATTATTTTTCTCTACATTTTTTTTAAAATATAGTTGTTCAGACTAGAATAGACTGATTATTGATAACTATACAAGTTACCGTGGCATATTAGATAAAACAATGGAGTCAAAACGCAAAATAAAAAACCAAAAAGTGTAGCTTTTATTGTAAAATTATAATGTTAAGAGAATGCATTTTACATAAGTCACCACACTTGATTAACTATACTTTTAAGTGTTTTTACACACGGGATGGCAAAAAGATGGAAAAAATCAAATCACAAGAAGAGTGTGTACAAGAACTTGGTGAGAAGCTACTGCCTGGTGATGTACATTGTGAGATGAGATGTCAACTCATCACACGAGATGATTCGCTAAAAGACAAGAGTGGTAGTTGAAACTGATGTGACAAGAAACGGCTACTTTCTGCGCTGACAATCGCAAAGAAAGGACATATATGCAGCATAGCAAAATTAATTTACTGACTAAATGTGTCTATAAGTACCTCCATCTCTACCATGAGCAATCATCTGAGGAGATCCTCCCTTAGGGAGAGTGGGTGGAAGGAAAGTTTTAGGATCCTTCCTCATTTGTAGTAGAAGTTCTTCTTCATCCACCTCTTCTTCGGTCAACTTCTGAGTGAGAGCTTAGAGAGAAACTAGAGAGAGAAGCTCACCCACCATTTTCCTAAATTATAAAAGAGCCAAGGAATGGAAATCAATTCATTTTGTGGCTCGACACCTTCTTTACTTTCCATTTTTGCATCATTTGATGTATTTTTTTTACTTTATTACTCTAATGGTCGAAAGGCCTACATTTATCAATATGATGCATGTTTATCGACTTCTATTCTCTCATCTCTTTATTGTCCATCATCTTATTGATGTGTTATAAGTAGCTTAAGTATGTGATTGTGTGCTTGAAAATAAGTTTTGTTTAATTATAAGGTTCATCATGTTTAGCCTGAGATTAACTCTATTGCCAGGAAGGAATCAAGCATTGGTCGTCAACTGCTCGATCGAAAGAGTAAGTAGCAAAAACCTCGCTAAACACGTGCAGAAGGGAGTTTGGAAACAAACTTTAGTCTGACGTTTTACCTCCAATTATTTGGGTCCCAAAAGGAGAACAAGTGTGGTGTTTAGGCATCAAGAAGTTGCTCATCTTAAATAGAGAGAAAATGTAATATTTATAAGTAAGAAAAATTAGATATATATCACGTGATTTATCTTTACCATTTGTGTCTCGAAAGAAGAACAAGTGTGTTGTTTAAGCGCTAAGAGGTTGCTTGCCTTAAATATAAGATGGTTAAACAATCTATGTTGTTTCAAGAACATGTCGCATGGCTTATATCGCCTACAATATGGAGACTTTCTTTCATCTTTTTTAAAGCAATTTATTTCACTTTCCATAATCAATCCATTCTATTTCCTTTCTACAGAATTCTTAATGTAAATATTAGGATTAGTATAGTTTTAATTTTATACTGCATGGAATTTATACAAGCTGAGATTGGAAGAGGGCTTTATAATTAAGTTTGATAAAAATTCTCTGTGTTTAACCCTGACTTACCCTAGAAACCTCTTGTTTAGCTTACACTTGGACAAAAGTGAGAGAGGAAAACTTATACTCAATGCCGATCTAGAAGAAATATCAACTTTGGGCAAGGAAGTGTATCTTTTGTAACATGAGACAAAATGAGCATTTTTTATTGAATAACTTAGTCTTCTTGCATTTCAAGTTGTAGAAATAGACCTTTAAATGATGAATCAATGGAATTAAAATTAAGCAAATGCGAGATGCGAAAGCATTTCGCGTACTCAATCTCGTGTGCACTCTACGAAGGGAATGTATAAAAATAATTTATAAGCAATTATATCATACTTAATTTTCATATTTTATAAGGATTATGAAAATAGGCTCCGATACTAGAATACCCAATCAAAACCTGCTCAAACGAAAGAGAACACAAAAAATCGAAGTCGGTGTAATTAATTGCAACTATTCGAAAATTTGCATCAACTCCGTCCGGTCGAAAAGGTGCAAGCTCTACCTTCACGTCACGCGTTCGTTTAGGAAATAATTCAAATTTCGCTCGCCTTCCTCGCGTCATAGGTTCGAACCTTACAGCTGCAAAACATTTTCAAATGTAACATTGAGTGGCAATTTTGTAGTTAACGCGCAAATCTCTGAAATATTCCATCGTTCGTGCGCTTTTCCTCGAGTTTCTTCGCGTTTTTTTGACTTCTAGTGCACAACTTCGAATGCCATGGACACTTATTTTGATTTTTTTTTCTTTAAATACCCATTTTTCCTCAATTTTATGCATCAAATTCATTCTTTCATCCATTTTTAACTTCAATCTTGTAAAAACTCTCTCTAATTTAATAAAGTGGAGTTTATTAAGTTTCTGCAGAAAAATCTCTCAGGATTTGGAAGGCTAAGGTAAGAAAAAGGACATTGGGTTTAATTCCTTTCCATTCTTTGAGAGTTTTTCTTTATAATTTTGATTCTTGAATTATGATTGTGAATTTTATAATTACATATTAAAGCTTTCTTTACATTTGAATATGGCCAATTTAATTTTAGAATCAATATTAACTCTAGGATGCAAAATACACATGAATTGGTTAGCAATTTCTTGCAATTGTCTTTCCAAGGTTTGATTCTTCCAATTAATTAAAATTTCATGAAATCTTAATTATATTTAATGTCAATTTTGCCTAATTGATTATTACTTCGAAACCATTGATCATTGATCTTAGGAATTTTGCTTAGAAAATGCAATTTTATAATCACTAAATATGTTGAGATTTTGTTTGTCAAATAAATAATTCTTTTTGTTGAGATTTTGTTTGTCAAATAAATAATTCCTTTTCAATCTATTTTTTTAAATCTCTAAAATCTTTCTAATATATAGTGAGTTTTTAGTTATGATTGTTTCCTTCTAATAAGGAATTTGTGATCTTGTTGAGAGAGATTTTTGGAGAAGATATATATGGGTAACGTGATGATGCTTGGAGGGACGAAGAAAATTAATCTGTAGATCAAAAAGTATTGAAGCGTCCAGCGAACTGTGAAATCTTGAAAAAGGTGATCATTTTATTGATGAGTATTTAATTCTATGGAATATGGAAATTCCATGAAAAGTAGCATTCTTTGAGAAGAGAATGAATATTCATGAAGAGCATTGAGTTGAGGGATCAACTCACAGATTCAG
>JBBPDI010000023.1:499487-509901 GCA_037974545.1 Cucumis variabilis
CCTTAAAATTTCAATTAAAGTCCTTCCTCTTTCCCTCAAATATTTAATTCAATCACCACCTCTCCAATTTTCAATTCGACCACCTTCTACACCAAATTTTAAATTAACTCATAAATCCCAAAAACATTTAAAATTCAAATTGAATACCAAAAACTAATTCAACCCCCTCTCTCTCAAAATTCCAATTCAACCCCATCTTTAATTTTCAATTCAACCCCCTTAAAATTTCAATTAAAGTCCTTCCTCCCTCCCTCAAATATTTAATTCAATCCCCCCCTCTCAAATTTTCAATTCGACCACCTTCTACACCAAATTTTAAATTAACTCATAAATCCCAAAAACATTTAAAATTCAAATTGAATACCAAAAACTAATTCAAAAACCAAATGCTAAACCAAATTCTAATTCAAAATCTTGTTCCTAAAACAAATTTATAGTCTAAATAAAAAAATTCCAAAACCATACTCACCGTAAACTAAAAATAAACTAAATCTAAACTCAAATAAAACTAAACTTAAACTACTTACTGGAAATAGGTGCAACGACAGAGGACGATGATGGACGGTAGCAAAGAAACAACAACGAGTGATGGCAAAGGCGGCAAAACTTAGTCACTCCTTCTTCTCTCCTGATTTCGTCTCTCTTTCCCTTCTATGAGTTTTGTGATTTACACAACTGAAAGGGTTTGTGTGGGGGCTTTCTCGATGCACATTGAAAACGTCAGAAAAACACAATGATTCCCAATGCTTTATGTAAAACGTCGAGAGTAAAGTCCTCAAACACCAACGTTTCACTTATGGCATCGGGAGTATGTACAAACTATTCCAACACCATGTAACAACAGTAGGAGAAATATCATTTATTATTTAATTCATCCATTTTGCCCAATGCAATGATGTAGCTCGTTAGAAATACGGTCCTACTTCCAACGTTTGCCTAGGTACGTTGGGGATGATTGAACAATTAAATAATATATTTCACTTTCCACACAACCAATTTCGACGTTACTAATTCAACATCGAGAAACAACAACACTATCAATGGTAATATTTTAGCATCTGTGGATGTACCTTTCCTCGACGTTCTTGTCGTCAACGTCCTCGACTATGCTGGGGAACCTCGATTTCTTGTAGTACTCCTTATGGGAATTTCCTCCCCAAAATTCAGCAAGTCGATGTGAACAACTGTGGGTACTTGGTTTTCATCTGTTCTTCGTTCTCCCAAGTGGCTTCCTTACCATGATTATTCCAAAGGATCTTGAACATGTGAATCACCTTCATTCTGAGTACTTGTTCTTTTCTATCTAAGACGCAGAGAGGTTTCTCTTTATAAGTCAAGTTTTCTTGTACTTTTAGAGGTTGGTAATCTTGGAGGATATGTGAGGAATCTGGCATGTACTTCCTCAACATGGAAACATGGAAGACATCATGGATTCTAGATAGATCCGCAGGCAACCTTAACTTATAGGCCACTAGTCTCACGCATTCTAAAATATCATAGAGTCCAATATATCGTGGGTTTTGTTGTCCTTTCTTCCCAAATCGGATTACTCCTTTCCAAGGTGATAGTCTCAAGAAAACTGTCTCTTACCTTAAATTCTAGTGCCCACGTAACTCTTTTGCCTATTGCAGGCAGTTTTAAAATTTTTCTTAATGACTTTGATGTTCTCTATCGTTGTGAGGACTAGCTTTGGTCCGTATAATTTCTTTTCACCAACTTCTTCCCAGCAAACAGGTATCATACATTGCCTTCTATATAAAGCCTCAAAGGGAGTCATTCCAATGATGGATTTATAACGATTATTATAGGTGAATTCAATCAAGAACAAACACTTGTCCAACTTCCTTTAAATTGAAGGATGCAAGCCCTTAACATGTATTCACACTCCAAATCGTACTGCAACGATAATGTGTCGAAGTAGTAGGAATAGGATGTGAGTTATTACAACTTTGAAATTTTCTTATCGCAAAATCTTATTCTCAACTCCATTTATACTATCAACAAAACTCAAAATGCAACGGTAGTCAACCTAAACGCCAAGTATAATAAATACCTACCAAAACATATATTTTATTAATAACAGGCACCTGATACATAATTACAACACTTTGACCAAATAACCAATGCTAACTATTTCCAAAACGTCTACAGTCATTTCATTGCAAATCCTTCAACCTTCTTCTTTACTTGGCCTAAACGCCTGATCCTGGAAGATGAATTTTTTAAAGAATAAGTCTAAAAGACTTAGTGAGGTTTTATGAAATCATTTTCGCAATACCTTTTCATAAACACCATTTCGCATAAATAATATCAAATCATTTCATCTCGCATAAACCTTTCTTTATGCTTAACAAACACATTCATAACATAACAATTTCACATGAACACACATTAGTTAATAGTTATTCCTTTTGCCAAGAATCTTGAATCGTTCTCTACGCTTGGTCTCATTACCTCGCGTTTGACTACTGTATCAATAGCATCTGAGAACATACAAATTCCTCCTTGTTGCTCAGATCGCTAAGCTTTATACTCTCATTTCAATGCATAAGCCAGCTTTTTATCACCATGTAGTCTGTACACCCCATGGTGGCCTTAACTTTACATGTGCACATAAAAGTTAGCATCATCTCAAGGAATCAACTAATGGTTTGAAAACCATTTCATAGCATTGAAATCGTAATCATCAAATCAAGCTTTAACATTATAAATCATGCTTGAACACATATAAACTTTTCACATAAATCTCTTTTTGAAACACTTTCTCATTTGAAATCATCTTTCAAAATAGTAAAGCAGAATCACAAAAATTTTAAGAAGTAAACCACTCACCTCCTCTTCCTTCTCTTCTCATGGAGTCTTCTTGTGGAACAAATCGTCATTCTTAATATTTTGTTTTTCTTCTTCTCACAAAAGCAAAATAATAGCATTTTAGCTTTTTTTAAATTAGATCTTTTTTTTTTGGTGCTTACTTAGTGACCAAGTCCTCTATTTATAAAGCTCTTCAACAATCTTAGTCATGCTTAAATTCTTCTTAGTTTGCCAGCTCCTACTTAAAACTTTACACGTATAAAATTAATACTCAACCCAGTCATGCTTAACTTCTTAATCTTACACATTAACCCCTGTCAAATCAGATTTGACATTTTCTTCGTCAGACCTTACTTCTGGCGAATAACCTTATCACGTGGTTATATTTTTACAAAAATTCTTTCTCGCGAACTAACCAACTTTTACTTGCTTAGAACACTTAATGCAAACTTAAACTTCAAGGTTTCCTAGTAAACTTCTTCATCATGAAACCCTTGGTTCTTATCACGAAAAATACCCCAACACTAGTCATTTTAGTCAAAACTTCACTTAACTTACGCGAATACTTTCTTTTGAGAGCGTTGAGACTTATAGATTCAACTGCAAATCCTTCTTTTCTCAAAAATTCCTCGAGAATTAACTTCTTAATTGCAAAACTTATACTAACCATAAAAGATTTTATCGCTTAATCCTTTCGCGGATTTATTCAAACGCCAATTTCTTTAATACTTTTAGTCGAATTTTACTTTCTATACTTAAATTAAAACCAGGTCTCACACGTCTTCCAATATTTGGATAGTTCTTTCAAATTGACCATTCGTTTGTGGGTGAAACATAATAGCTTTGTACCTAACGCATCTTGCAATTTTGGCCAAAACTTGGAGGTTAATCATGGGTCTCGATCTGAAACTATAGACACTGAAAATAACTCATGTCCCTAACAAAAATGATCCTTCAAAAATTTCTTATTCAAAATGAAAAATTTTCGAAGTAATCAATCCAGCCCATTGAAATCATGAAATTTTTACAGAAAAATCTCTTTCAAAGCCTTTTGTTTCTCAATCTTACTCTTACCAAGATTGCATCAAAGCTTGGTTTAGAGTATTATGGTTTTCAAATAGGAATCATTCATAGTTCATTTCTTTTTGGTTCATTCAATGCCAGAATGCCTACAAAATCAATTTTCCTTTATGGTTCATTCAATGGTGGAATAATTTTTGTCTTATAGACGATATTCTACCAACGCCAATTAAATAATCTTATTACTATTTTGCAAGAACAATTCAAAAGAATTCATTTCATAATTCAATGATATTTTGTCTTTATTTTCAAATTCCATGGATATTTTGTTGGAGCTTCAATACAAGATCATATCCTCCGTACAAAATGTTTAGTTAAAAATTTCAAGATCAAATGATGGGGAAAATACAATTTTTAGCATGTCACCATTAAACACATGAAAGAATGGTTCGCAAATAATGGTTATCTACAAGACATTGATAAAAGAAAGAATGTCAAGTTCCTGAATGACAGATCAAGACTTCTTGAAACACTTGCTTGGACTAAAACTGATGCGAATTTCGAAAGGTTATTGTCAACATCATTAAATGCATCTTCATCACCAAAATTAGCATCTTCCTCCATATAGGAAGACAAAGAACAAGTAGAACCAGAATACAATTTGGATGACCCATTTCTCGACTTACAGCCTATGTGAGCTTCGAATCTATATACATGTTTCAAAAGGAAAATAGATTCAATATAAGGTCTTCTAAATGAATATTTCTATTCAAATTATTAGATTAGTTATTTAAAGAAAACATAATGTAAATTTGCATCCCTATTGTAATTTATGAGTAAATTTTGTAAATATTCTTGAAAAAAATGAGAAACAGAAGTAGAAAACAAGAAACAAGAACGTTATCAACAGGTCCTTACCAGTGTAAGGTTTATGCATGTGAAATTTCATCTGCAATGCAATAATCGTCCATCTAAAGTGAATAAAATTCACTAATATTACAAGAAAAAAAATTTATCTAAATGCAATAGCTAATGAGATTTTTAAGTAAAATACTAGCCAACAGTTAATAACATACATCACTACAAGAATTTTAGTCTCTCGCGACGTAGAGAAACGTAGGCAAAGCTTCTATCAACGATATTTTTGTGTGGGCACACTTTGTGGCCGAAACCCCATGGTCTTTTCATTTGCTCACATTGTTGATGTTACATTGGCAAAACTGCACACGACAATTAAACTCGTGGGCAGAAAAGATATTTTTGCACATGAAACAAACGTCAACAGAAAGGTCTTTTACCCACGATCATGTCACATCAGAAAAACTAGAATTTCTATCCACGTTTGTTTCATGGGAAGAAAATATTTCTACCAACGAAAATATTTTTGTCGACAAAAAGAAAACTTCTCTCCACGCTAAATTCGTCGATAGAAATTTGATTGTTGGTCACAAAAGATGCACCGACAGATAATATTTGTTTCTTTTCTTACCCATGCACAAAGCGTCACTAGAGCTTTTTGTCACACTCGCCCCAAATGTCACATCATGTGACCAAGTGGAGGGTGTGCCACTAAGATATCTATTGTGTATCACTCTGCGAGATGATGCGTTGAGCTCCTTGTAAGCATATCAACTCTTCTTCTTGTCTCCACCCAAAGCTCTTCATTTGAGCCTTAGAGACCTTTCCAGCTTTTGCAGCAAAAAAACAACTTAAGAAAATACAATAAAATAGCGAAATAACTTAACTTTTTCTCTTTATTAACTTAACACTTACAGAATTCATACAAGATACAAAATACAACTCTTAAACTTCACTTTGCATAAAATAAAACCAAGTATGATCTTCACTTCTTCCTTCTTCCACTAGGGTGCCTATCTTCATGCCAAGGTGTTTAGGAGTATTAAACTCTGATCCCCATCCTTTTTTCTTTCTGCCATCTTCATTTTAACCCAAGGACATTCTCTGGGATCTTCCTTTTCTTTCTTCGCTACTAAATGCTGCTCTTTGTGGCAGGTACTTAGAGTGGTAAAGGTAGCATTTCCTCCTTTGCCTCGGTCACCCAACCACTTCTCTTTACGAATCACGTTTAGGGCTAGCTTCCCCCTGACTCGACTTGTTGGCTCTTTGGCACACCGAGTCAAGCCTTACTAACCTGGGTATTGCTCTCGCCTTTGTACTGAATTGGGTCATTCGTGGTAAGGAGCAATATGGTTACCAACTGGCTCCTTTGGCATATGATAAGAAGCCATGGCTAGCACGTCATGTAATACTACAGAGTAACTCTGCCCTTCCTCCTTAACTAGGCTATAACACCTCAAAACCAACCTTCACACGACTTTAATGCCTGACAACCTATAGAGGGGAAAATTTAGAACATAAGTCAAACGAACTTAGTGAGTGATGGGTTTAAGGTAACTTCTTTGGGAAAGCACACAGAATCACAAATAATAAGGTCAAATCGCATTAGATAAATCACAACACATCAAGCAACCACAATTAAATCTCTATCACAACAAAGGTCACAAGCACCGCAAGCTTAAGTCATCTCGCAACAAGTTCATCACTAAGACCTGGAATTCTTTCCTTTGTCTAGATCTGAGATCCACACTCAACATTCAACCAACATCATTTGAGTTACTTGGGATTTCCACAAGTGTCTCATCACATTCAAACTTTCTAAGACCTATGATTCACATTCAACCAATGTCTCATCATTAACTTGCTTAGACCTGGGTTTCTCCTCTTGCCAAGACCTAGAATTTACAAACCAGCATCATGTAAGTTATCTTGGACTTCCATTAACATCTAGCCTCAAGAACATATCAGAGCTAGCCCTGACCTAGAATTTTTGTCTCGCCTAGATCTGGGATTCACACTCAACCAGCATCACGCGTTACCTGTGATTCTCACCAGCATCTTACGATAGATCAACCACACCACAACACACAAACCACACAACTAATAACACATGAGTATTAGCTTATAACTTATTCCTATCACAAAATACTTACAGCACCACATTTATATAAGGTATCTCATAAACATAATCACAGAGTTATGAAAAATACTTACAGCACCACATTTATAAAACAATCCTTTTCAAAATGAAGATCATGAATACAAACGTTTACCTTTCTTGAGAAATTATATGATAATCATATGCAAGCATAGAAAAACAGTCAACCATAATAACGGTTTAAAAATCATGTCTGAAAACTGATTTGTCATTCATAAACGTTTATTCAATAAAAGAATTGTTCAAAAAAGAATACTTATATTTAGACATAGAAAACACTTAATCATTAAAAAGGATCACTCACAGAAGATAATTAGCCTCAACTTCTTCCTTCTCTACTTTTAGACTCCTCTTCTCACCTAGCGATTCTTCCAATCATTCACTCAACATTTGAAACCTCTTCTTGACATCCTATAAAAATAATTTCCCAAACAAAATCTCTCTTTTTCCTTTGTTCTTTGGCCCTATTTATAATGACCTCTCACATTAAAGGGTCACCTCCATACTTTACACGTGTCTTCTTGTCAATTTTTTGCGCCATACAGCCAATCCAAACATGACATGTAGGCTAAACGTCAGTGGCAATTATACATTCCCCAGAGACGCACACCTTATCTCCTTGGAAAGTCAAACTCTTATCATTTGACCCTTTTATCTTCTCGAGAATAAATTGACATTTACTTCTCTCAGCAAGTTGTCAAGTCATCTTGACAAGACATTTACTTCCTGACCTTACTTTCTTTAGTGTAGGTACTTCTTCTCGCTTTACTTTGCTAAACGCTTAACTCTTGGCATCCAACGCAAGCTTTTTCCATGTCAACTATTCTTATCGCGTCGCTTAGCTTCACACGATAGGACTAAACTTAAGCAATTCCCTTCGCATTGCTTGTTCTCTTTTCACATCCTTTCTCACGAGATGTCTTATACTTATATACGAATAACTTCCCAGCAAGGATTCTCTTAAAAAAAACTTCCTTTCTCCGAATAAGAATCTTGTACATAATCCTTTCTTGAAACGCGTTCTACTATCACAAGTCTCTTCATTCGACATCCCTATTGTAGGGTCTTTATCATGGCTGTGGTAACAATTAGGGCTTTACACTTTTTAACTGCCAACATATTTCTAGCAACACAAAAAATGTGGCAAAAACCATTTAATTTGTTCACATTTATTATTAATATTATATGCTTCTAGATTAATTTTCAAATATATAATGAATTTTCTGGCTATAACAAAATATAACAAACATTGGAACAAAAAATTTAAAAGTGAAAATATTTTCAACCATTAATACTTTGGTCAAAATATAACAAATCATAATTCTTTAGTGTGTCTAGTTATATGTGCTATATTAATTTTCATTTTGGCATACCCAAAATGAACAAAAAAAAATAGGATAATTTATATAAATGTAACAAAAACCAAAAATAGTTACGGTCCATGTAACAAGAAACAAAAGTTGTAAGGCCATGATCGCATACCACCAACGCGATAAAGACCCTGTAGCAAGGGTGCTAAACGAAGAAAATTCTAACGGTAGAATATATTCTATAAAAAGAGCATACGTGAGGGGTTAACCTGAAGAAAGGTCGTTTAGTTAGAAAGGACCCTCGTTGAGGTCATTTTGGATGAGAGTATAGGACATTCCACGAAAAAACATGCATGAAAAAGGAGACAAAAGGATAACATAAAGAGAAATACATGTCTAAGTTAAGTCGCGCAGATGAAAGTGATGCAATAAGGATAAGTGGCAAGAAGAGGCCTATATTGTTTGTAAAGGGAGATGGCCGAGTTTGTGGTCAAGTGTTTGATTTGTCAATAAATAAAACCACAACACTAGAAGGTTGGTGGATTATTGCGTCCCTTGTCAAGTACTGATTGGAAATGGAAACATATTATTATTGTCTTCTTATTTGGGCTAACCAAAACTCTAGGTGGTTTTGATGGAATTTGGGTAATTGTGGACAAATTTACCAAGACAGTGTGTTTCATTCCCATCAAACAAACTTTCCAATTTGATCAATTGGCTAAGTTATATGTTGAAAAAACCATAAGCCAATATAGAACACCTGTGTCTATATTTTCGGAAAGAAATTCGTGTTTCTTACTCCAAGTTTTGGCCAAAGTTGCAAGATCAAATGGTGGGCCTGTGAATGATTGGTATAATTATTTTACTAAACGCATGTGTCTTTGATCTTGCAATCATTTTAAAAAATATAACAAGCTAGTAAAATATTTACATTCTATAGAATAATTTTGAAAACGAAAAAAGTACACAAGCTCATAATGGAAAATACAAAAAATATTCTAGTGAACATGCGATTAATCGGTCACATGTGCACGCAAGTAATATTCTTCTAAACGATCATGTCACGAAAATCTAAATGAATTATCTACGATCGTTTAGGTCATGATACACGATCATGCAATTCTTTTTTAATGATGGAGAAAAAGACTTCAAATTTAAACGATCGTGTTAATCATGAAAAACGATTGAGTTGATTATGATAAGCGATCGTGTAGTCTAATATAAATGATCGTTAAAAACTCAGAAGCTAATGATCGTGTTAACCATGCTAAATGATCATGTTAACTATGACAAATGATCGTTTAGCTCATATTAACACAGTTGTGTAGTTTGTTTTAAGTGATGGAAAAAAAACTTCAAATTTAAATGATCGTGTTGGCCAAGGTAAATATTCGTGTTGATAACCGTAAACGATTATGTTTATCATTTAAAATGATATTTAAACAATCTTGATATTCTCGAATATAATGAAGATGAAGAATATTGAAACAATTGTGAAATAGCTTCAAAGAATGTTGCCGAAAATGGAAGAAAAGAAATCACAAAGAAGGAAGAGGAATAAATATAAGTGATGAATCGTCCGCAAAATTCTAGTGCAAATCTGAAAACTATGAAAATATTTTACCTGTTTTATGGAGTTTTATTTTTTGTTGCACAGACCGTAAATATTTTTTGGTTTTGTTACATTTATGTAAATTATCCCTAATTTAAACCGTTAATTAGAAATTCATTAAAAAGAGATAAAGATTAGGAGGGTTAAATCCGTCCCAAACAAAAATCAGCTAAAACTTAAATATATGAAAAATATGGAAAGTTGGAACATTTTCTAAATAATGATGGTAGAGTAGGCTATTTGTGGTCGATAAAAAAGAAGTGAAGACTATGAAAAATGATATAAAGATGTTGATTGGACCGAAAATAATAACAATAATTTTGGTTTAAAAACCACTTCTGCCTCCCGCAACAGTCTACCATTCAATCAACGTTACTCTTCATTCCACTTTGACGTCGCCCTCACTCCATTCACTATGTCTTTACCCACTTATAACACATCTTATGAAATTTGGGAGATTTTTCAATTTTATTGGATTCATTTTCATTCTTTTAAATATTATATTACCTTCAAATAATTTAGTATGTTACCACCGCAATTGATATTTTTATTATTTCAAAGTCATATATGACCGAGTAAGAAAAGAATTGGTCAAATTGTATCATTGAAAGAAAAATGATAGCAAAAGCTAAAACAACTAACAAT
>JBBPDI010000023.1:529940-563932 GCA_037974545.1 Cucumis variabilis
TCTTTAATGTCGTCTTCACTTTCAGCCTCAACATTCTGAAACTGTCGTTGCCCTCATTATATTATAACAAGCAAACCCAATAGTTGTTCTTCTAAGTAAGAATCCAAATGATCTACCTCTTTCGAACTAGACTCCATCTGATATTGACTATCATTGCTTTTGAAATAAATACTGTTAATATAATCTGTAGCTATACGTTATGTGATTGACTACAGGTTTAGCTAAAGGGCAAATAGAAGTAAATTGCACAGTACTTTGGTAATCCAGTTCGGCAGAACGTGCCTACGACATCTGGAGAGTCTCTTGACTTAGATCAGGAATATTATTAAGATTCATAGTCAGTGACACTTCTCACTCGTTACATAAATAATAGCTAACACATTAACTATTACAAACATCAGGGTCCCCCTGAATATAGCATGAATCTTACAGAGATACTCTCAGACTCCCCCTGACTGTTGAATAGATCCCTTAATTCAAAGTTCTCTGTAGATATTCCTTCTTTTATCCTCTGCTTAATTTGTGCACAATACCTTCATCATAAGCAACATTAAGTCATCATAAACTGTTATTCACCTGTTTGAGAATTTCTTTGTTTCCTAGATGTCTTCGATAGATCACGTACACCTGTCTTATTTTCGTCAGTCCTTTAATCACGAAGAAACTTTCCATATATAGATTCAACAAAATCCCCCTTTAACGCAAGCTCAGATTCCTTATTTAAAGGAATCTTCGAACAATCACCTATATCTTAGAAATATTTAATTTGCTAATAAATCTTTTTCAAAAGAAAACATTTAATTGATACAATCTAAGATTTGATTTGCCAATAAATCTTTTTTAAAAAAAACATTTAATTGACAAAAATATACATTCAACAAACTCCCACTTTTTTGTCAATCATTAGGGTCATTCTTTTTCTGGTCAACAGGGCACAAATAAACAGTATCATGACCTCCTGAATCAGGAGAAGATACAACAGAGAATACCACATCACAAGATTAACCAGTGCAACACTAAGCAGTCTGAACCACAGAGACACACACACCCATCCACAGATTCAGTTTCACAAGACTAATATTATTTATACCA
Source organism: Cucumis variabilis (assembly GCA_037974545.1). Taxonomy (NCBI): domain Eukaryota; kingdom Viridiplantae; phylum Streptophyta; class Magnoliopsida; order Cucurbitales; family Cucurbitaceae; genus Cucumis; species Cucumis variabilis. The sequence goes on from JBBPDI010000023.1 coordinate 531,033, forward strand.
GAAGTCAAACACAAAGTCAAAAACAAAACATCCAACCATATAATCATTCAGTCAAAACATTAAGGCAGTTCCTACTATCAAAGTAACCCAAATCACAACAGGTTGCAAATACTCCACATCAGGGTCCACAGCAAATAACTACCCTACCGTGCTTCAAATAACTATCAGTTATACAAAAAAAATTATCAAGTCAACAAATCAATCAGACGGGGCAGCCAACCGATCATATTTCAAACCAATCATATTTCCAATTCACCACAAACACAACTCCCCCTTTGACCACAAAAAGAATGAACCAGAGCTAAGAGGCAGCTGGAGAGGACACCATCTACAAGTAGCGAATGAGGGAATCAATTTCAGTTTTGCGGTCCTTTAACAGAGAAATGGTTGATCCCAAAGCTCGAGATTCAGCTTCAAGAGAGGTCAAGACTCGAGCAACATCAGATGAGACATGTCAGTCGTCCCAGATGGTCCAACTCGATCAGAAAATTGATTAGCTGAGTGAGACGGACAACCAGAGACTTCAATGTCTGCCACATAAGACTCTTGAAAGAGCTGATAACTGAGAGAAAGAGTATGCAGACGAGGACTAGGAACATCCATAGGACCAAGAATGTCAGGATGTAAATGAAGAAGAAGACCGGAGAAGAACCTCGACAAAGCAATGGGAATTTTGATGCCAAAGGTGCCCACATGTCGAAGTAGTTGATTATATAGGAACAATCCAGCATCAACCAAGGCCCAGAGCCAATTTGAAACAGGAATGTAGCCAAAGGAATTGATACACTGGAGGCATGAGATGACGAGAACCAATTGGCAATACCAATTTTGTGCAAAATGGCATACTTTACACTCAAGGCAGCAGCAGGCCAAATCGACAGAGAACCACCGGTTAGGATGGAAGCCAATGTACTTGTAGATTGGGCAGGTGGAACAGCACCCTCAGAAGATGGCCGATCAAGGTACTGATTTATCACAGCTGGGGAAAGTACAATGCGACGACCATGAACATGGACAGCTTGATAGTCAGAGCTGTTGGAATCATCAAAGTCCGAGGGAAGATTAGCAATGACTTCCCTGATCAACTGAGGATAAAATGGCCCTACATCAAAGATGGTCCGCGAGATGCCAGCCTGAGAGATTAACTCCATAACAGTAACACAGGACTGATGCTGATCAGATACATTCACCTCGTCTTCCATACGACGCTGTACAACATGCTCCAACATTATGCATTCTCTACATGATGAAAGGAGATACCGTCAATGGGAACAGAGGGTACATTTTGCGAAAGATGATAACGCCCTGTTTTGATGGTAACCTCTCATGGTTCAGTCACTTTAGAGGATGATGGAAGTTGTATCGAGTCAGCCTGTTGTCCTGGTGACAGCACCGAGTGTGTTGGTTCAGGAAGAGAGGCAGGAGCAGAAGCAGGGGAAGAGGAGGAAGCCGAATCACCATGAGTAGATGTAGATGAAGAAGAATGAATACTGAGAGCATACACTGAGGTACCTGTAGATGATTCGGACAAATGTGAAGGTGACTGAGTAGGCATTGGGTTCTGACCGGTAGAGGAGGTCACACCAGGACCTTCAGCAGGAGGTTCTTCCACATGGGGAGTAGATCGAGACTTGGCCCGCAGTAGCTCGGCCAAACGTACATCATCCTGAAAGTCAAAATCTGACAACGAACACGAAGCCATGGCCATAGGTTCATCATGACGTGAAGAGGCACTATCCAAACTGATCGTAAGAGGAATTTTATCTCAATCAACAAGCCGTGCATATGGATGACGAGCCGACACACTCTTGATCCTTTTCCCTCGTATTCGAACTCCGTGCATGTTGGTACAAACAAGGGTCTCAGAAGCTGATCCTTCCTCGTAATAATCGTGACGTGTTCTCACCATTGTAAGGTAAAGTAGTGGAGCAAGTAGCCAACACGATGAACCAAATACGAAATCAAGAACGTCGAAGCAACAAAACGATGTGACTTCTCTGTGAAGAGAGCAATGAAGAGACTCACGCCTAAAACACCACCTAAAACTGAACCACTTAAAACAAGATTAAATACGATAGAGAAAAACACTCATGAAGTTTATTTTGGGCCTTAATCAATCTGTCAGTAGTACCAGGCCCAACAACCAGCACAACTTAGTTTCTATTTGGATAACTTGCACACTCCCAATTCAGCCCCTAAATGTTTAAAAGATTTAGTATCGAGGGACTTGGTAAATATATCAGCTACTTGAAGATCATTGCGCACATGTAGAAGAGTTACAACTCTCTCGTCCACCAGATGACGAATAAAGTGATGATGAATATCAATATGTTTAGTGCGACTATGTTGTACGCACTCATATTGTCACAATATAGCATCATGGTATCCTGCTTGAAGCCATATTCCCACAACATTTGCTTCATCCATAGTAGTTGAGAACAGACACTCCCCACTGCTATGTACTCTGCTTCAGCAGTTGACAAAGAGACGAAGTTTTGCTTTTTGCTAAACCAAGAAATAAGATTGTTCCCCAAGAAAAAACACCCTCCCAAAGTAGATTTTCTGTCATCTACGCATCCTGCCCAGTCAGCATCACAATATCTGACGAGAGAAGTATTCGTATCAAATGACTAAAACAGGCCATAGTCAGATGTACCCCAAACATACTTTATGATTCACTTAGCTGCTAGCATATGAGAGTGTCTAGGAGAGGCGTGAAACCGAGCACACATACCTACAACATATGTAATGTCTGGTCAACTAGCTGTAAGATACAGTAAACTCCCAATTACACTTCTATAAACCTTCTGATCAACCACATTTGACTCACAACTTTTGGTGAGTTTTATGTGTGTTGCTGCAGGTGTTAGTTTGGATTGTGAATTTTCAAGACCAAACTTCTTAATCATAGTCTGTGCGTATTTTGCCTGAGAAATAAAGATGTCGTTTATTTTCTGTTTGATTTGCAATCCAAGAAAGAATGACAACTCTCCGACCATACTCATTTCAAATTCTGATTTCATGACTTGAACAAAACTGGTAACATTCGCCTTTGGAAATCCTCCAAAGATGATGTCATCCACATAGATCTGAGCTACAATGACATTCTATTCATGACGTTGTATAAACAGAGTTCTATCTGACCCCCCACGAACATATCCGTGACTCAATAGGTACTCTGTAAGTCTTTCATACCAGGCTCTAGAAGCTTGTTTCAATCCATAAAGAGCTTTATTCAGCCGATATATATGATTTAAAAATTCAGGATCAATAAAGCCTTTAAGTTGTGCTACATACACCTCTTGATTTAAGTACCCATTTAAGAAGGCATTCTTTACATCCATCTGATACAACTTAATCTTATGTACACACGCAATGCTAAGCAGTAAGCGAATAACTTCGAGTTTGGCAACAAGAGCAAACATTTCATCAAAATCAACTCCCTTAATCTGTGAATATTGTTGTGCCACTAGTCGAGCCTTGTTTCGAGTAATCTGACCATTCTCATCTATTTTATTTTTAAAGATCTATTTTGTTCTTATGACATTTACATTTGATAGCTTAGGAACCAACTTCCACACATTAAGACATTGAAACTGAAGAAGCTCTTCATGCATGGCACATATCCAGAATTCATCTCCAAGGGCTTCAAACACTGTTCCTGGTTCAATGGTAGATGTATAACAAATGTTAGCAATTAACTTGGCATAGTCAATTCGATCCTTCTTCCTGGTTGTTACTCCACTTCGAACATCTCCAATGATGTCACTCGTCAGATGATTCTTTATTACCCTAGAGGATGGTCCTCTCTGATGCTCGTGAGTTTCAGCAGAATCATCAGGAGAACTGGCATCAGTAACATCAGTAGTTCCATTTGTCATGACAATGCCACCAGCATCAGCATCATTTGAGGTGTTGAATTGTTCATCATGTGTCTGAGTACAACTAGTATCCTCCTCATCTTGGACTGTAGTCATCACTCCTGTCTCCTTCTCATTGTCATTTACAATAATATTAATGGTTTCCATAACTGACCGTGTTCAATTGTTGAACACTCGATATGCTCGACTGTTAGGAGAATAACCCAGAAAAATTCCTCTGTCTGATTTGACATCAAGTATCCTATGATACTCTCGATCTGCCAGAATATAGCAAACACTTCGAAAAATGTGAAAGTACTTTACGTTTGGTTTTCTGCCTTTCCATAATTCATACAGAGTTACTGTAGATCCAGTGCGAATTGTCACTTTATTGTGAATATGACAGACCGTATGCATTGTTTCAGCCCAGAAACTCAAAGGAAGATTTTTGGCATGCAACATAACTCGAGCCATCTCTTGAAGTGTGTGATTTTTTCTTTCAACAACTCCATTTTGCTGAGAAGTTAATGGTGCTGAAAATTCATGACTAATGCTTTTACTTTCACAAAAACCATTCATTTTAGAATTTTCAAACTTTTTTCCATGATCACTTCGTAGTCTTATGATATTTTCTCCTTTCTCTCTCTGTAAATTTCGACACAGTCTTATAAGAATTTTTGGCATCTCAGACTTGTTTCTCAAGAACTGGAACAACGTGTACCGAGAGAAATCATCTACGCAAACTAAAACATATTTCTTTTTTCCTAAAATTTCAGCTTGCATTGGTCCCATGAGATCTACATGAAGTAATTCCAGAACTCTGTTGGTATAGCATTCTCGGTTACTTTTATGTGTAGCTCGTGTCTGTTTGCCTTGATGACAATCTCCACAACACAGCTGCCCTTTGACATTCAAGGCTGGAAGACGTAAAATAGCTTCATGTTTAAGCACCTTATCAAGAGAGCTTAGACTAACATGGCCGAATTTCTGGTGCCAAATCTGAGTTTGTTCATCTTTAGATACTTGACATACTTTAGATTGATTAGAGCACCAGTGATAGCAGTTATCTGTCTGTCTGATACCTCTCATTACTTCTTGTCAATGTTCATCTGACACAACACAGGTTTCTTTGTTGAAATTTACAGCATAGCCCTGATCACATAATTGGCTTATGCTTATCAGATTCGTTGTAAGTCCTTCAACATATCGCACATCTCTTAAACTAGAAAGATGTTGTCCAACCACATCACCCTTAGCAAGTATTCTTCTTTTTGCACCATCCCCAAATGTCACATGTCCAGAGGAGCAGTCAACAGAATTTCTGAAGTATGAGCGATTTCCCGTCATGTGCCTGGGGAACATCCACTATCAAAAAACCAGTCTTCTTAAGGTATTTGCACCGATGTAAATGCTATATTACTCTTCTCCTGATGCTGTTTAACTCGCCAACACTTGGTTGTTTTGTGCCTTATTTGGTACTCACAAGTTAATTTCTGATTTTTCTCATTATTACAATTCTGATTTATCCTCCTTTTATAACCATTTATGTTCATCATTGCATAACAAAATGGTTTAATATGCCCTTTCTTACCACAGAAATGACATATCCATGTTTTTTAGAATGAATGACGTGTGTTGCCTTTTTGTGAAACCCTCAATTCTCTGAGTATACCTGATCCTGTTGGGACAAACACGGTCTTGTTGTCATGTGTCTTCTAAGTTCCTTAACCATTGTAGCCTAGGCCTTCCTTACCAGAGCCTATTTTTCCCAGGGACAATATGTTTTCAAGAGATTCAGTACTAGAATTTAACATCTTCACTGACTTTTCCAACTAATCATAGTTTGTTTGAGATTCCTTGAGTTTTTGCTTCAGATTAGAGATTACTGACAACAGTCTCTCATTTTCAGCCATTAACTCCTGAATTTTCTCCTTTTTAGTTGCCCTGACAGTCGTGTCCTCTTCCCATAGTGATTTCATTTTATTATATGACATGTTTGCGGCAGTCAACTGATCCATGTCATCACCTGTCTGGTATTCACACTCTCCTTCACAATTTGAAATGATACTGATAAATGCACTTGCAAATTTTTCTTCTTCAACCATATCTTCCGACTCCTTATCTGATAAAGTTGCTCCAAAACTCTTCTTCTGCCTTCTCGATAAGTTGGACATTTGGCTTGATAGTGATCGTAACCTCTGCATTATTGACACTTGAATGACCTGTTATCTTTGCCAGATGATCGTTCAGGTTCTCTAGAGCTAGATCGATCGAATTCTCCTCATTTAGAATTATTTGAGGATCGATTATGAGAACCAGGATTACTGGAGTTGTTCATTTTTTTAATTACATTAGAGAATTTCTTAGTAAGCAGAGCGATTGATTCCTTAAGTTGCTCATTCGGGGCTTTCCCTTTTTCAGTATGATCATCTTCCTGAACGGATTGAAATGTAAGACCTTTACCCTTACTTTCTACATGATTTGTCAGGGTAATTTCAAACGTAAGAAGAGAACCAAACAGTTCGTCGAGAGAAAGTGTAGACACGTTATGTGCTTCTTCTATTACAATAATTTTTATATCGAACCTTCTGGGAAGAGATCTCAGAACTTTTCGGACCAACTTAAACTCAAATATTTCTTCACCTAGATTGAATGACTCACTAGAAATTTCCAGAACTCGTACATTGTACTCAGTTATGTTCTCCTCTTCCATCATTCTCAATGATTCAAACTTGGTGGTCAATGGTAAAAATCGAGAAGACTTGATGTTCATTCAAACACTACTTCAAGTCTTTTCCATGCATCTTGTGCAGAGACACATGAATTGATCAATTTGAATATATTCAAATCTACTTCATTGTATATCGCATTTAAAGCTTTAGAATTAGCCAGAGACACTTGTTCTTCCGCTTCTATCCAGTTTTCCTCAGGTTTTAGTACAATTTTTCCATCTACAATCATCATAGGAGGAGTCCAACCTACTTTCACTGCTCTCCAAACCTTTAAATCCAGGGATTTCAGAAAAGATACCATACGAATCTTCCAATATGAGTAATTCTTTCCATCCAGAATTGAAGGTGGCGTAGTTGGGGTACCTTCTCTTTATGTTTCCATAAGTAACGAACCCGCTCTGATACCAATTGAAATAAATACTGTTAATATAATCTGTAGCTATACGTTATGTGATTGACTATAGGTTTGGCTAAAGGGCAAATAGAAGTAAATGGCACAGTACTTTGGTAACCCAGTTCGCAGAATGTGCCTACATCTAGAGAGTCTCTTGACTCAGATCAGGAATATTATTAAGATTCATAGTCAATAACACTTCTCACTCGTTACATAAATAATAGCTAACACATTAATTATTACAAACATCAGGCTCCCCTTGAATATAGCATGCTTAATTTGTCCCGTGCTTAATTTGTGCACAGTACCTTCATCACAAGCAACATTAAGTCATCATAAACTGTTATTCACCTGTTTGAAAATTTCTTTGTTTCCTGGACATCTTCGATAGATCACACGCACCTGTCTTGTTTTCGTCAGTCCTTCAATCACGAAGAAACTTCCCATATATAGATTCAACAAAATCCCCCTTGAACGCAAGCTCGGGTTCCTTATTTAAAGGAATCCTCCAACAACCACCTATATCTTAGAAATATTTAATTTGCTAATAAATCTTTTTCAAAAGAAAACATTTAATTGACACAATCTAAGATTTGATTTGCCAATAAATCTTTTTTTGAAAAAAAAAACATTTAATTGACAAAAATATACATTCAACAGCTTTGAGGGCCATCATCTACCTACAGATGTGTAGGGCCGAAAGCCTCTCCTTCTATGGAATTATATTTAGTTTGCATCCATTAGAAAGTCTGTAGATAAAGACAATAGAGGCATTTTGCAATCAATCTCCCATCATAATTTATATCTTGGTTCAATTTTTAGGCTTTAAATTAGTTAAGATTTGGTCTAATGGGAGGATTTGAATAATTTTTTTTGTAAAGATAAAAAAAAGTAAATAAGATTTGGGAAGATTTGAAAAATGGTAGAATCTCGTTCTAATGTGAAATGCATTAGAAAAATCCAAAACAATATGAGTTGGAAAATTCTAATATTTTTTGGAAAATATATCGGTGTCTCTTTCACCCGAGATTGGACTAAGAAAAACAGTTTTACGAGTTTTAAGAAATTGTGCTACTTTTGAAAAGTAAAACAAAAATTGTGCTACTTTTGTCAATTTTCCCACTAGTTTCGTTCAAAAACTCAATGGATATTCAACAAAAACCTACAAAATATTCTAAATTGAAATTTTGGAAAGTGGCTTTGTCTCAGAAATTTAGTTGTCACTCAACACCTTCCCCTAACAATAATGGAGATAATAACAAGTCAATCGAAAAATAAACAATAAAACACATAGGAGTTGGTAATCCAGTCCGGTGATATACAATACCTACGTCTAGAGGGCAGTGTGTCCATGAATAATCCGCTAATATAATTGAGTCAAACTATTGCAATGTTGTACTTATTTGTATCCAATTATGATTATAGTGACAATGTGGATATAACTATATGAACTCCTAGGGCGCTTCCCCTAGATTCGAGATTACCTTTCTTTAGGACTTATCCTCCTCTTAAGTATGACTAATTACTGTTGAAGACTTAAGTTCCTCTAAGCATGTGAGACTCCACTCTAGAAAACTTAGATTCCTTAAATACTTGTTTGAATCATAAATATTGTTTCATGGGTATAGATATTAAACAAGATCAAGCATGTTTAGTGTTTATTTTCAATAATATTTCTTTTCAAGTCAATGTATGCTGATGACGAAAATGAAAATTTTTGTGAAGATCAATTGACTGATCGAAACACTTTTTAGGTATTTAATATTTCTGTTTTGTTCATTTTGTATAGCTAAACAAAAAATTAATAGCTCTCAAAACAAAGACTAAAGAACTCTTGTCTGTATGATATATTTTGAATGAATCAAGACTTTAATACATTTTCTCTTATAAATTTCTTCTTTACAACGTTGAATATAATTTGTTACAGGGAAGTAAAACATGTATTTGAAAAGTATTTCATATTAATTTATTGTTACACTATATGTCAGGGTATCATGAGGGGTAGAAGATCCAATTTCTGTTTATAGAAGGCCATGGGCACATCTTCATTTTTGCACTACAAGAAAGTTTTCCTTTGATGTCAGTCCAAATCTGGCCTTATCGGGGCACAATGTCGGTCGCCTAGGCGACATGAAAAAATACATTGTTAAAGATGTTTAATGTCAGTTACCTTTTATATCAGTCATTCCTCTGACATTACAGATGATGTTAATGTTGTTTTATACGTGATATAAAAGACCTTTAGTAACACCATGTCAATCACCTAACCAACATTGAATGAGTTGTCTAACATTAAATATATAGGCTAACTTCCCCCTTGCCATTAATTATTCGATGGAAAGGGATACATTGGATATTTTAAAATATTCATTTTTAATGTTTTCTACATACATACATACATATTTATTTATTTATTTTGTGCACATGGCTTAATATAATTATAAAAGTAAGATATTGCTTTTATAATTCAACTCAACTTTCAATAAATACAACAATTTACTAATTCATTCAACAAAAGTAGTATAATTATCTCTATCCTTATACAAACTTGTATTCAACGTACAAAGATGAACAAAATTATTAACTATAATAAGTACAATCACTACAACTAAACTAGAGTTTAATGTCAGTTTAAAGCCAACATGATAGAGGTACAATGTGAGTTGACAATTGACATCTATGAACGTGTTATTAAAGCTTTTAATGTCGGTTGTGCTTTGATGTCGGTTTAAACCTGACATTAAAGATGCCAACAATGTTGGTTTAAAATCGACAATTATGGAGGTACTGTGTCAGTTCTTAACCGCAATCTATGAACCTGTTATTAATACTTTTTAATGTTTAACACTTTTTAATGTCGGTTTTACTTTGATGTTAGTTTTAAACTGGCATTATAATTTCCAACAATGTTAGTTTAAAACACTAACATTGTAGACCATTTCAAAACACACATACAATTCATCAACCAAATAAACAACAAATACATTCATCAACCAAATAAACAACAATTACATTTTCAACCAAATAAACAAATACATTTTCAATCAAATAAACAAATGCATTTTCAACCACATTTTCACTAATATTTTCTTACTAGAGTTCACTTCTTCATCATTGTCAATATATAACTTACATGCTTGTGAATAATACGGGTATCCCTATGTAAACAAAAAATATAATGAACAATTCTAACATTACAGTCAACCCCATATGAACAATTTCAAAAATATGTCTAACTATAACTCCAAATATAAACAGATTTCTAAAGCTAAAACCAATTCCCCCTCCTCCAATATGGACAAATCCAAAAATTACACACCTATCAATCTCATATGAAGTCATCCAAGCAAAATCTTTCTCACTATGCTCCCACCTCCAAAAGATTAATAACTCGTTGCTTTTAGCAAATACATTCATTGAAATATTATATAAAAAAACTACAACAAATATAAAAAAAGAAAGAAAAAAAACTTAAAAACTACAAAAGTTGCACCACAACCTACAAAGTCCTCGTAAAAAACACTAGGAAAAAGTAAAAACTACTAAAGCTACTAAAAGTAAGCAACACAACCTACAAAGTCTTGAAAACATAAAGGAGCAAATGACAACATGATTCAAGAACTCCATTGAAGCTTGAATAGATTAATTTTCTAATTAGTGCTTGTTGTATAAATGCAACATTCATTCGAGGTTATGTCATTTTAGGCTCTAAGTGTTTCACTTAGTAGGCGGCTAGAATATGATAATGCGATAAAATGTGCTTTTTCTATCTATGAGTTGCTAACTTTCTAATAGTTTGTATGTAGTACAAGTTTTTCTCTTGCTTGCCGAATTGTAAGAGAAGCAAGAGGTTTCCTAGGTAAGCAAGGGTCAAACACAAGGACTTCTATCGAGCTTTAGTTATAAAGTCTCTTCTCATCCAGGCGGTATACAATTTCTATACAGTGTGAAGTAAATGTGTGTATGAATATTAAATCTACTATCTACATTAGGAATTCTATAGAATGTGACATGGAATAGTAGGAACTAACTTGTGTTAGAGAAATGTGAAAGAAGGTCTCCGCATTATAGGTGATTAAGCCATGCGGTAGTTCTTAATGCAATAGAGATTACTTAACCATCTTCTAATTAAGGCGAACACTTCTCAGTGGCTCAACACCACACTTGCTTGCCTCGTAGAGTATAAATACTAAAGATAAATTAAGTGATAGCTATCTAGATTCCATTACTTGTAAGGGTCACATTACCTGTAAGACCTACACCTAAGTTAAGAACTATGAGAGGTTAAAATTTGGCTAAGTGTTTTGAAGTAGGAAGTTTGGACAAAGGAAGGTGTTTTGAAGCAAAATTTATGTGATAAGAAGTTATTGTTTAAGGTAGTTCGTGAGATAAGATAAGTTGCAAGAATTTTGAAGTCGAAGTGTTACTATACGATTAAGGTGTTACGCGTGAAGAAAGACTAGGTGAGAAGAAGTAAGAAAACTTCTCAGAAATTTCCTAAGTATTTTTAATGGGTCACATGTAGAGATTAAGTTAAGCACGATTAAGTTAAACCTTAAGCTTACACGTGCATGACTTAAAGTATAAGTTGGCGAGGACAAGAGGTTAAGGATGACTAAGCTATTTTAGAACTAGTATAAATAGGGGTCTTCAGCATGATTTTGGAGTATTGTTACTCTGCAAAATTCAAGAGAAACTCTAAAGGGCTTAGGTGTTGCCAAAGTGTCTTTGGAAGAAGAAGAGAAAGATAAGCATTTCAGTGCTAAGTAATCAAGTAGAGTGAGTGTTTTCTTTAAAGGATTTAAATGATTTCCATCTTTCTTATAAATTATTTTATTGTTTGAAATGATGATTTCAATAAAGATGTTTCTAAAAGAGACTCATATGAAAAGCTTATATGTTTCGAATTATGTTTGATGTGTTTCAATGCATGATTTGTTATGAAATGGTGTTCAAACCATTAGTGTACTTCCTATCAATGAACTAACTGTTACGTTCACATAGGAGTAAATGCAGTCATGCATAAAAGATGTGCATGGTGAAATGAGATGAAACAATGTAAAAGATGTGCATTGCGTCTTGGCCTGAGTGACAACGACAAATTTGTATATTCTTGAATGTTGTTGTTACTGTAGTCTAAATGCAAAGTAATGAGACCTAAGCATAGAAATTGATTCAGGATGCCTGGTGAAGGAAAAGATTGTTGACTAATGTGTGTTTATGCTAAAGAAAATATTTATGCATATGTAATGTGTTATGCGAAATGATGATTTCAAAAGGTATCTCGCGAAAAGGATTTCTTAAGACCTCACTAAGTCTATTGACTTATGTTTTAAAGTTTACTTTCCAGGTTCCAGACATTAAAGCCAAGTAAGGAAAGGTTAAAGGCTTGCTAGGCAATAAAAGCTACTAGGCGTTTAGATCTTAAGTTTAAGTTTTGATTATGTAATGTTGGCTCCGTGTTGTAAAGTATTGTAATCGCATGTTTTAAGTAACAAATACTAAGTTTGGTCTACTTATTTGTGTTAAGTTGTTCATATTTCCTAAAGCATGATTTCTAAGTTAGAGTTCAAACGAAGGAAAATGGGTAAATTAAACAAAAGGGGCACATTGGTAAATATTGAAGAAGATGGACACGTGTCAACCTCTCACTCGCGCTCGCCCAGCCTCGAAGTCACAAGTTTGAATTCGCCTTCACGCACAAAATTAACCACTTATTTTGGGCCTTAATTCGTGTCTTTGACGATCCACCGCTCTCCGTGCGCCACATGGCACGATCTCAACGCGCGCACCTCACCCACCCGAGTTTGAGTCATAGCCGATGCCGTTTTATTCTGTTTGCATTTTTTCCATGGCATTTTTGTGATTAATTGCTAAATTTCCAAAATTTCTCCAATTTTCATCATTTTTTTGGGAATGAGCTTGGGAATATAATTTTGGGCCCATTTCTCCTATTTCTCCCTATAAATACCCCATTAACCCGTAATTTCATATTTAATTCACTATTTCCTCCAAAATTACTCTCAATTTCTCCCAAATTTCAAATTCTTTACCCTCATGCTATAATTTTTTGATTTTCAACAAATTTTCCAAAATTATTGAAGATGCAAGGCTAATTTTTTGAGGTAATTTGGGCTTAGGTGATTCTAATCTTTGAGAATTTCATTACTTTGATTTTTCATTATAATTAGGGTTTGAGTAATCTTTGATCTTGATGTAATTTTTATTAGAATCATCAATCAATTGTATCAAGAATTAGATCTTTGATTCAATTTTATGAATTCATGTAATTTTGATTCGTGATCTTTGATTTTTTGGTTCAATCTTTGTAAGCAATTTACCTTAAATATATCAATTAGTGCAAGATTAATTGAATTACTTGTTTCTACATAAAAGTTCTCTTGATTCTTGAGTCTGTCTCTCTCTTTCTTGAAATTGTTTGATGTCTTATGAATTTCAATTGTTCTTGAGTCATTTCTTGGAAATTAAATGAATTCTTTCTTAGTGCACAAATTAATTTCTATTTAACTCCTTGGTTGCAATTTTGTGAATGATCTTGTAATCTTCTTTAAAGAACAATTAAGGGTTTAGTTAAGATTGAAAGAATTAAACTAATTTTCCATGAAATTCATCTTTTTTCTTGAATTTTGATTCAAAATTCCTCCACGATCAAACAATATGATCTTGTGAGAAATCTTCAATAAAAAAACCCCTCTTAATTAAGCATGAATCAATTTCCTTCACTTTTTTTGATTCAATGATAAGATGAAATCCATGCCTAAGCCCATTCTTCACTTCTCTTCTTGAAATTCAATCTTTAATATCTCCTTTTTTGTGAATTGTATTGCATACGAATTCCCCTTCTCATTCTCTCCTATAATTTCTCCAAAATTGTTTTCAATGCTTTTCTTTTCTTTTTGTTACTAATCTCAATCTTTCCAAGCATTACATTCAAGCAAACATCTATCCTACACTCCCTTGGGTTCGACACCCATGCTTGCATATATCTACGGTAAAATCAAGGGTAAACTACAAATAATCTTTTGTCAAGGCAGTTTAGGTAAGTACCCTTCGAAACCACTTTAATTTTCAAACATGAATGTGTTGATAACGACCTTTCCTATATACTTTTCATAATTCTTTACATTTTGCATATCAAATCCTGACCTTGTCAACAAGCCTAAACTACGTATAACACTTGAACAAATGAACAATAAAGGAATGATAGATTGATAGGGAATAAAGTTGCAATGTATTGATAAATGTAGGCCTTTTGGGCATGTACAATATGAAAGTCAAACATTACAATGAAAATACAAAAATGAAAAGTAAAGAGGGGGAGCCAAGCTACATTATGCATAGAAATGCATTCCTGAGCTCTTTTACAAGTTAGAGGCAAGAAGATGATGGTTTATCTCTATAATCTTTCTTTAAGCTCTCACTTACAAATTGACCGGAGAAGAGGTGAAGGAGAAGAATTTCTACAAAAAGGGAAAGGCTACTTCTTTTCGCAGGCTCATATGAAGCTCTTTAGGGTTTGGTTCATTTAGACCAACCAAGTTTACATGGTAGGGATAAAGACTTTATATAGACTACTTGAGGAGAGAAGCTTCTATTCTTCTGCACATGTCAACCCTGATTGCAGTTTTGTGAAGTATTGTCAACTCCAACCTACCATACTTGTCTTTTAGTGAATCTTCATGACATGATGATGTGGTGTCTCGCCTAGGGATGCTAATCATCAGGAAATCTCCTATTGCAAAGCTTTTGCATACACTTCTCTTGTGATTCACTATGTTTCCTATTTTCTTCATAATCCTGTGATAATACACTAAAAAGCATGGTAAAATAAACATGGAGACTCATGCAAGTTAAATTCTCTTATCTTTATAAATTTGCGATGAAAGCTATGTGTTTTGGCACTTTATTCCGCGTTCTGACTTTATTGTTCTAGCTAAAATGTCATAATAACTTGTATTTCTACAAGTTATCACATCCCCAAATTCAAAACAATGCTTGTCCTCAAGCATAGCTACATATCAATTCTTGTTCCTAAGCAATTCCACCTCCAAGACTTATCTTTCTCTTCACATCCCTAAACTTCACATATTGCAAATTAGTCTTATTCGCTATCAGGGTTTACTCTCATTGCCTACTCTCCACTATGAAAATATTTTAAGTTTAGAACGTGGAAAGCTTAAGACTCAAAATACTTTTGTTCATTCCTCAGAAAATCCTATTTTCAATTTTAAGAAATGGCTAAACCTTTTGAATAATTTTGGGTCCTTACTGGTGAAGAAACTTTTATTTATTTATTATTTGGAACTTGACGTTGAGTGAAAATCATAGGTACTCTATGAGTCCGTTCCTCTCCTTAACTACAACTTTTATCACCATATTACATTATAAAAAATATTGAAAGACCACTACAAGAAATTTAGCCTTTATTGTCGGTTTAAAATTGACATTAATGGCCTTTAGTGTTGGTTGGCAACTGACATCTATGCTAGCGTTATTAAAGGCCTTTCATGTCGTTTATGCTTTGATGTCAGTTTAAAAACGACATTAACGACTTCATTAATGTCGGTTTAAAAACGACATTAAAGGTCTTTAATATTCTTTTTAAACCAACATTTTTTATAGTGCTATTGAAGATCTTTAGTGTCAGTTGGCCTTTTAAGTCGTTTTAAAACCAACATTAAAGTCTTGTTTTTCGATCTATTTTTATAAATTTATTCTATTTAATTGTTATATTATTGTCCATTTTTTATAAATGAACATTGGGTACGTGTCGATAAATATTTTTTTTCCACGCCAACAAATCAATAAAATTAATACTATTTTAAAAACTATAATATTTTTTATTTATTTTGCTATTTTTAAAATGCCCCTTCTACAAATAATATCAAAATAAATCATTTAATCTTTAATATAACTTTGAGATCAAATAATATTTACCCTTCTTCACTATAAGAAATAAGATTTTTTCCGACGTAGAAATACGTCGTCGAAAACCTTAGCCAATATCGAGGAAGGTTAATGCAACATCGCAGATGATGTCAACAGACATATCGAGAAAAGCATGTCGAGGATACTTTTCCAACGTGGCTCACGTCAACAATGGAAAAAATTTCTCAGACACGTTGCAGCGCATCCAATCGATTAATCATTTTTAGAGAATGAAATTGAATAGAAGAGATGGAGATGAGCGATTTAGAGAAGGGAAAGAGAGAAATTACAAGGAAAGAGAGAGGGAGATGAAGATTCAGAGAAGGGAAAGAGAGAAAGTACATGGAATAAGAGAGGGAGATGAGCGATTTAGAGAAGAAAAACATGGAGAAAGTAGAGGGAAGGAGAGAGGTAGAGTGAGGAATAATGACAGAGGAGAAAAGGGGGACAAGGACACTTTCGATGGCAGCAACGAATCTCCTCCTCTCCCTCTATCTCGATTAATTTTTTCTTCCTTTCGTTTTACAATCGATTCTATGTTGAAGGGAGAAGAAATAAAGTGGACTTTCTTCGACCTCTTTGAACACGTCAGGGAAGGACTCTTTTCCTGACATCGAGCAACCCCAACGTCAAGAAATGTTAAATAATGAATTAATTATTTATACATTTTTCGACGTGTACCTGCCACACGTCACAGAGAGGTGACTATTGTCACTTCAATACGTACACTTATAACTTTTACTTTCCCCAATGTTTGGTTCTTGTGCGTCGCGAAAAGTGAAGATATTAAATTAAATTTTAAACTTGTGACGTCTTATTGATGTGTGTCGCAAAAAGTGAATATATTAAATTTAATTTTTAAGTTCCCGCAATGTCTTATTGATGTGTGTCGCAGAAAGTGAAGATATTAAATTTAATTTTAAACTTTCTGCGATGTCTGGTTCTTGTGTGTCGTAGAGAGTAAAGATATTCAATCTAATTTTAAATTTTCCGCGACGTCTTATTGTTGTGCGTCATGAAAAGTTAATATATTAAATTCAATATTTCACTTTTCGCGATGTCTGGTTCTTGTGCATCGCGGAAAGTAAAAATATTAAATTTAATTTTAAACTTTCTGCGACGTCTGGTTCTTGTGCGTCGCAAAAAGTGGAGAGATTAAATTAATTTTAAACTTTTCGTGACGTCTGATTCTTGTGCGTCGTGGGAAGTGAAGCTATTAAATTTAATTTTAAAATTTCCATGACGTTTAGTTTTTATCCGTCGCAAAATGTATTTTCATCGATGCAACCAATGTTGTATCGCCGAAAGGTCATCAACGCCAACGCATCTTTCACTGTCGTTTCTGGCGTTAGAATTATTCCAATTTCTTGTAGTGCTTTTGAATGACCACCACCATCACCTACAAGAAGTAGAAAGTTTCATTGCATTAAGCACTTTGGAAATAAAAATAATAAAACGTCAATAATAGGTGGGAGAAAATACCAGACATGTACTCAGCCTTGAAATACTTGACAAGTTTTTTAATGCTAATATATGTAAAATAACTATATAAGAGAGAAGCAGGTTAAAAAAAATCCACAAGCTCTAACATAATCACAAACATAATGAAAAATGTGGTTATTAAATATAGAAATTTCAGTCTACTGTATACTACAAGTTCTTACAAACTCCATAATCGCATCCAACACAATCTACAACCACACACAACATAGAAAAAACACACAATTCAATTAAACTAAACAGATAACAAACAATAAAACTCAATGGTGCCTATTTGAGCAAAAAGAAGAAGACTTTACCTTCAATGCCTTCAAACAGAACATAAAGATTGTGGGACTCCTCAACTCTAATAAATCCTGTAATGAGAAAATGGTTAGAAAAGGGTGGAAAAGTAGAGTAGAGGATGATGATGTAAATGAAAATTGGTAATAATGTTTTTTAGTATCTATCTTTTTCTTTTTTTTTTTTTTTTCATGTTGTTGATGGTTGTTCTTGAATATCTTTTTTTTTCCCTTTGGAAAAGAACAATTGGTTGACTAAGAGGGGATGATGCTGGTGGAGTTATTTATTAAAGTAATGAATGATTTTTGGTATGCAATGAAGTTGAAGTGAAGAAAGGGAACAAAATGTGGCAAAAACAATAATACATTATCAAATACCTCTCCCATTTTCCCAAATCCTAAAAGATTGAGCTATAACCAAAACTTACAATGAACAGGTTACAGTCTAAACTATATACTTTGCATCCTCAAAACAGAAAACAAATTATTAAGAAAAAAAAAGAATACACAAAAGAAAACTTCCATTGATCAATATTTAATAAGTTATAATTTCAATGACAGATATGGTTCCCAAACAAAGATATAATACAAAATGTAAATGAAATACATGTAAACTGCTTCCACTGAATTAGAAACGATGTAATTAAATAAGCAAAAAGGATCAGAAATTGAGATTGATTCGATAGTGAGCCATTACTCTAATCAATTTATAGCAATACATTATGATAATCAAAATCATCCAACTTACTTTTGCAAATGATATAGCAAGCCACCCAATAATATTAGGAATTGCAGCAATCATCAAAGACTAGAATAAACCAAGACAACTAATCATGGAAACTAATAGAAACTAATTAAACAAGATAGATTGAATGGAAAATGATTACCAACCAAATTAAAAACAGTTGTCATCCTTCACTCTTACGTAGAATTAAATCAGAAAAGCAAATGTTATAATTACTGGTACTAAAAAGAAAAAAAGGAAAGAGGAAGAATATCAACACCGAGGTAAGGATGTTCTACAATAACAAAATGGAGTTAATATGAATAATTGCACCATCTTATTAAACACAACTTGGGGTCACAAGTATCCATGATGTTGGTTCGAAGAGAAATAAAGAGAAGTACATAAATTTTTAAGGAAAAAACAACTTCCTCAAGAAGATAAAACAAATGTAAATCATCAAAGAGATGCAGTTTTCTTATATTGTCATTTTTCTTGTAGTTTCATTGAACAACAATTTTATTTTATTACAATTAGTTATGAGATGAGGATGATATGGTAGTTTAGAAAATAGGCAGCTTGCTACTAACCTGTGCTTGTAAAACTCTCTGTGTTACTGATGTATCCTCATCTTGTGATCGAAAATACACCTCTACTCTATCTCTATCTGTAGGTTCAAGGACATCTTTCTTCCTCAACCTTTGGATTCTTTTAAGAATCTAAAATGGATATAAACTAGTAAGCTAGGAAATGAAAATTCATAGGGACTTTGACCATGGATACAATGTAACTATTACAACCAAAATGAAGATAAAAAAAATGACCCAAGATTCTCAACAACTTTACAAATTCTATTAATTAGCTTGACACTGCATTTAGAATCTCTTTATTTCCATAAACATTAAAGCTTTAATTCCCCTCTTCCATCATCCACCAATTTCCTTTGGCAATGACATATCTACCATCAGAATGTATATTTCAAGCATAAAATACTCAATTGACCTTCTATACAAATCAATCAAACTTTAACCATATTTAAAACTGGAATTGTGACCTTTGTGTCAATAAATGAAGCAAAAATATTATGCTAACCTTCAGATCAAATTAACATATGACAAAAAAAAAGGAAAAAAATAGGAGTAGTTATTACTTTTTGTTGACATGAGACGACGATGGTTCTATTCTCCTAACTCGCATCTTTTCAAAGGTTTCACGTGCACCGTGCATATCACCTCTTCTTGTGTAGTAATTCACCATCAAGCCATACTCTTTCCTAGAAGGCTTAATGATAGTAGATTTCATCCCATAAAACAAAAATAAAAAAATCAAAGCAATTAATATGAAAATGCTCAAGTTTAGCAGAAGGTGAATGTGAGATGTCTTAGAGCTTGCTTACATTCATGCTCATGAACAGATATCACCATTTCATCATTTCCGCTTGCAGTGGCCGCACCATGGGGCGTAAAAATCGACCAATATGTAATCAAAGGATGAAATGGCTAGATCAAAATTCGAATAGTTGAGGTCCAACTCAAATATAACTTCAAGATAAGATTAAATTTTTTAAGGTGATTTCCCTAAAATAAAATTATGTACAAATATAACATCAGCATGAAGAATGTACATACATTACAGATAAAGAAAATTAAGTACCTCAAAATACTCCATGATTTTTTGTGAATTGCAACCTAAAGGTCGAAAGTAGATCACTTGGCCTCCCATTTTCATTAATAGTAATTGAGATACACGATTTTGAGTCAATATCAGACATGTCACAGGGGATCAATGCAGAAAGAAATACAAAGCAAAGAGAAATATGTTTAATTAGAAGAGTTTCTAACACAAATGATATGTCAACAGGTAGAGAAGAAAGGGAATTCTAATTACGATTAAGATAGGTAATTGACAACCTTATTGCACAAATATAGACAAATCAACATATTGCATATTGCTAATTGACACATCAATTCTCAACAGATTAATATCAATAACTCACCAAATATCATAATCTTGCTCCATTTGATTTTGTAGCTCCTCAGTCTGATATAAAAGAAAATATAAACAAGAGCACAACAAAAGCAATGCATAATTATTTCTTGCTAAAGGGATAATAGACCTACAGTATCCTCATCAATATCTACATTGTCGTTGGGTACTTGAGGTTAACTAAAAAAGTTGAAGAAACTTTCACAATTTTCACTTCATACTCAATAAACTAAATCGTCGTTAGCAAAAGATTAAAGCTATCCACTCCATCAGACATATGTCGATCTCACACCAATTATAAAAAAATTACACAAAAGACAAAAAAGCAACAGAGATACCACATTTAAAAAGCTAAAATTGAAACTTTTCTTACTTTGTAATTTCTTGATTGTCTCTGCCAAACTGTTGTGCTATAGACTTGATAAACTCCCGTCCATGACGACACTTAAAGTAACTAAGAAAAAATTTGTTAATGGGAAAGAAATTAGCATAGTTAAAATATATTGCCCTGTACAAATGTCTTACAAACATCTCCATATCCGGAGAAAGCTCGTTGAGGAGCAAAGCATCCTCCCTCGTCAATTTTTTGTTTCATTTTCGAACCCACTTTTCCTTTCCGCAAAGTCTCTTCATTTCTAAATTTACCTTCTTGCGATTTTACACTTCTGTTCGAATTTGCGGCTTTCCTACACAGAAACGTTGGCAGTGTAGTCCTCTTACCAGGGACAATTTCTGCCACTGAAGAAGATGAAGGAAAGGAAAAGGGAGAGGCGTAAGAGATGGGTGATTCAAGGGTTTGAAATCCTGCAAAAAATGAAACCCTAAATATATCACTTACTATATATGAATAAAAAATTAAATTTATTCTTTAATATATCTTTAATGTCAATTTTATAAAAGTAAATCTTTAATGTCGATTTGAAACCGACATTAATTCTTAATCATTGATATTAGTTTAAAAACGCCATTAATGATCCGCCTTTTCAAAAACGAAATTAAAGACAATTTTTCATTTTTCTCACCTAACATTAAAGCCCATATTTCTTCTAGTGGACACTACATCACCGTCAAACTTGACACTAACAAGACCTTTGTGCACATTAATTATGGCCTTAGTGGTTTTTAGAACGGTCTTCCTAAAAGAATGGTAGGTGAGGTACGTTCATATTCATTGCTCATTTCTATTATGTAAAAATTAACAGAGAATATAAGGTTTTCTACTTTGATTACGACATCTTCTACAACCGTTAATGGTGAAATAAAAGACCGGTGGATTAATTGTATGCAACTACTAGTCTTTTCAAGTCCATTTAGTCCTAAGTCTTTGAAAATGCTAAGAGGCATGACATTTATTGATGCACCCAAATCAAGCATTCCATCAAATATGTCTATATTACCTATTATGTGCAAGGGAGTGAAAACATACTTGGATCAACACATTTTTCTAAAAGACTTTTCTTTAAAAGAGAAGATACATTTCTACTAATCGTTGCTTTTTCTTGGCTCCCACTCCTCCTCTTGTGAGTACGTAGTTCTTTGAGAAACTTTGCGTACCTCGGTATGCTCTTGATTGCAGTCAAGACGGAAAACTTCACTTCTACCTTCTTGAAGACTTCAAGGATTTCTTCGTCATTCTTGAATTCTGTCCTTGGTGATGCAACCCTTGGAGGAAATGGAGGATTATTAACAACAAAGTCTCTTGAATCATTATTGGAGGAAGAAGGATTCGTATGTACCTTATTCTTTTCATGTCATGCCCTGCTCCAAATATTGCTTCATGCGACCAAGTGGAGGCATGTGCCATCTTAACACTACAAGAAATCGAAACAATTGTAATGTCAGAAACAACGTCGTCGAAAGGTGCATCGCTGTTGATCACCTCTCATCGATGCATGAAATGTTACGTTACAGAAACTCTAAAATTAAATTTAATGCATTTACTTTCCGCAACGCACACAATGTTACGTCGTGGAAAGCCCCTTTCCACAACGTAGAAGAACAAGACGTCGCGTAAAGTCTTGTGTTCACTTTTTGCCACACACATAATCTTACGTCATAGAAAGGGACTTTTCGCAACATAGAGGAACAAGACGTCGTGGAAAGTCCAAAATTAAATTTAACCCGTTCACTTTTCCCAATGTCACCTTGTCAAACATCGTGGAAAGTGAACACATTAAATTTAATTTAAGACTTTCTGCGACGTCTTGTTTCTCTACGTCACAAAAAGTTCCTTTTTGTGGCATAACATTATGTGCGTCGTGAAAAGTGGACGCAAAACTTTTCTCGATGTCTTGTTCTTCTACGTCGCAGAAAGCCCCTTTCTGCGATGTAATATTGTGTGCCTCGCGAAAAGTGAATGCATTAAATTCAATTTTAGTCTTTTTGCGACGTCTTGTTCATCTACGTCGCAGAATGGGTCTTTCTGCGACGTAGCATTGTGTGCATCGTGAAAAATGAACGCATTAAATTTAATTTTAGAAATTTTTCGACATGCCCCTTGCCACACGTTGGGAAAAGTTTAAATAATAAATTTATTATTTAAACTTTTCTCGATGTTTGTACTTAATACGTCGATGAAAGGTACCTTCCTCGATGTCTTTGAAGACGTCTGGGAAAGTTCACACTATTTATTCTCCTTTTAATACAGAACAGAATGTAAAACAAAACTAAACTCAAAATCGACCGAGAGAGGGAGAGAAGGAGAGTTGTGCTGCCGTCATCGTCCATTTTCATCGTCGTCGCTGCTGGGAGTCATGACTCTCAACGCACATCTTTTGCGAGATAGTACATTGAGCGTCTAGTAAGCGAAACAACTTCTTAAACCATATGTTAAACATAGAATTCAAACTTTAGTAAAAGAAAAGAACTTGATTATTAAACAATTCATAAGAGTACATTCGATTCTTAGCACAAAAATCTTTCAAATGAAATACAGACTCAAAATAACAACTTATCTTTTCTCGCCTAGCTTCTACATGCTACACAAGATATCAGTGGCCACTACCAAAACAATGCGATTCAGAAGTCACAGTAGGCGATCAAGACAACAAGTTTTACGCTGGATGTCCTTCACTATCTGGGGGGAGTAAAACAAATTATTGAAAGAGTTAGACGTAAACACCTAGTGAGTGGGATATTTTATCAAGTACTTTAAATAAATCATTTGCCTTTTCACCACATGATCATATATTACTAGAACAAGTATTATAGTAAAACATAAATCAACTATTTCACATATTCATTCTTCATAATTAATTTTGTTTCTATGTACTCTCTCCTTGGCTTAAGCGTTTACCACACTCTCGCCAAGTTGTAGACATTTGAAGAAATCTCAATGCACCTGTAAGTACCATCAATTCTTTTACGCATAAACACACCTTCCAATGCTAGATCAATAAGCAAAGGGCATCTCATATCAGATCACACAACGAATATGAGACATCCTAATCAAGATCACACAACATGAATAGGGCATTCTATTCCAAATCACACAACAAAAATAGAGGATTTTATCCTAGGTCACACAACAAGGATAAGGTATCATATTACATAGGGTACATATACCATCTTATCTTAACTTTAACAATCTTGTGCATTATTCTGAATTCTCCATTTTAAGACATGACGTCAACATTAATCTCAACACATTTAACATAATGCAACACCATACTTAAAGAGGATGCTTCCACAAGATTCCATCTACTAGAAGATCATTCAAAAAATATTTCTTTTCCATTTATAAATCACTTAAGTTTGAAAGTGGAAAAGCCTAATGGAAATCACAGGGTTCATGGTTTCAAAATAATATATTAAGAATATAAACACACTTTAAAACTCTTTTTTGTTTGGAGACATTTGGTGAGAATAACTCACAGTCGACTGGCTTCCTAGGTCGAAGTCTCCCTTACACTTCTCAAAATCCTCAATGGAAATGAGCTCGTTTCTCATCTCAATTTCTTGGATACCTCTCCAGTTCTTTCTTAACAATATCAGGGTAAAAGTAATCTAAAATAACCAAATTCCTCCATTTATAGATTTCACCGACAAGTTTTTACATAACGAAATGGTTCCTCTAACTGATAGCAAGAAATGGCTCAATCTCAAAACGCCACGTGCTTCTGTCAATCTCTTGAACTTGGATCAGTGGTTGGGTCAAATCAATTGTTGACCTATTGACATCTAGGTCACATCGTTGTTTTTAGGTGAAGTAGCTCAACTGGTTTGTCTGTTCTTCGTGTAACCCTCTCTGTGTGGAAGTCTTTTTGTCGCACAGTCCTTCCTTAAATCACGTTCTTTTAATAGAAGTCTCTTCGCGCATTACCCTCATTAGAAGGCCTTTATCGCGTTGGAGTATGGGACCAGAGCCTCACACTTCATTAGAATCAAATTTTTCTAAATTTAGATCAGTTTGAGACAAGGAGATAACATCATTTTCATTTAAAATTATACCATTTCTTAAAGTAACAGTACTCACATTTACGTGGTCTGGTTGGGCGAGAAGTTTGCCCTTCCCTTCCGTTTTAAAAACATGTGTTGCAAATTGATTAAACATATCTCCTAACTTAGTAATTGATGCTTTGATAATATCTATGTAAATTCTAATGGCTCTAGATGCATTAACAGTTTGTTCACTCAACTTTGCTAAATTTTTCTCAAAATCGGTTTCGAAACTATTTAAGCAAAAAAGACTTAGAGTTTGATGATTCATTCTTTTCTTTCTTATTAATAAGCTCAATTGAAAGCTACTTATTCTCCTCTCCAACTAACTAATTAATAGAAAAGAAAGCACTTAGTTTCAAGTTCAATTTCTCATTCCCTTCTTTGACAAGAAATCGATCAGTCCTCAGGTGATCGGAGCATTTATCTAAGAAAAGAAGAAAGGCTCTTTGAATATTGAGAAATCCATATTAAATTAGTAAGCGGTAGCTTTCTTACAAAGGAAAGATTGAACCGCTACGTGGGTCTTTCAAATATTATTAACTTGGAGATGATCTCCTCTAAGTACTGCTTATTTGTTTATATGAATATATTTTAACTTGTAGATGTCACGTTTAAGGTCTAAGTCAGTAACTTTTAGGCGACTGAACAAGATTATGCGATAAAAGGTGCAGTCCTACTATTTAAGTGTTGCAACTTCTGGAGATATGCATGTAGTACAAGTTTTCCTTTATATCGACCAAGTGCAAGCAACAAGAGGTTTTCTAATAAGTTCAGGGTCCAATACAGGAAATCTAAGGCTCCTAAACGTCTTATCGTGCACCTAAAATCATGCAGTATGATTTATAGAGTATTGGTATGAACAATATAATTTATCGTAGTTATTTACACTACGGTGCTTTGACGATGTAAGGTTAGCATTGCGATGAAGTTAGATGGAAAGTGAACTTTGTTGTAGGCATGGCGAAGAAGGAAAGTTTAATTAACTAATCACAATGAATTGTGACTTAATATTTGAAGGCGATACAAATCATATACTAACTTTGAATTACGGCAAGTGACCTCTCAGAGTCTTTGCCATACGTGCTCGCCTCTCGGGATCCAAATACTCAAAGTTAAGCTATGATTTATATTTACTCATCTTGTTTGTATTATTAGTAATTTTTCTTGATTAAGGCGAGCAACCTTTCAATGCTTTCATCGCACAAATTGGCATTTTTGCAACTTATACGAAGGGATGAATTTGACCGCAAAATTGTATCACTACAACCTTCTTGCCACTTGCTTAGCTAAATGAGTGTTCTCACTTGTCAGGTGATTGCGATCAATACCATTTTTCTTCTCTCGAATACACAATGTTTTGACATTCGCGTTTAACTAAAAAACTCACAACGTATACACTAGGATTCTTTGGTATTAAAAACATGTTTCATTACTAGTAAACTAATCAAACAGATTGACCATGAATAGTAAAAAAAAATGGAAGAATGGTAGAAGAAATGCATTGCTGTTATAAATATATCTTTAGGCCTCTCGACCGTAATGTACATATTACTAAACAATACAATAAAGAGAGAAATAGATTACAAAGAAGAGTGTCAAGCCTTAAAGTATGATTTCTCAAATTCCTTAGCTCTGATTTTTTCCTATTTGTAAGGGGGAAGAAGATGGGGGGATGAACTCTTTCTCTCTTTTTGTTATAGATTTTCACCTAAAACTCAAGAGAATGAAGGATGGACAGTATGAGCTTGCTCTTTGGCAAAAAATGCACACCCATTTCTGAAGCAGAGGCCCCTATTTCTAGGAGAAGAATGATGCTGACAGAACACCACACACCTCTAAAAAGCTGCATCGGCGCCTGCAGAAGTCTTTTTGACCTTTCTTTGACATCGCGATGATCAAATTTGTCTGCTAATGCATCAAATCACCTAGCTTATTACTTGTCACCATGTTGGTTGGATGCGTCTCCTTGTGTAGCTATTCTATCGCAAAGCTCTACTTCTGTTGCCTATTATCCTGCGATAAGAACATTAAAAATGCATTAAAATAGGGACATGATTCTTTTGCAAGACGCGATCCACAAGTTAATCAAATGTCTTACTTTTTCCTTTGTTTTCTTTTATTTTTATGCGATAAGACTTCATTATTTTACATAAAAGGCTATAATAACTTGTATTTCTACAAGTTATCAAGTACGTACCTTATGATGAAGATGAGAGGAAGTGGAAGTGGAAGTGGAAGTATTGGTAGGTTTGGGTTCTTGAGGGCCCTACCTTAGGTTTGGATGGTCCCTCCATCAAGAGTACTTGTAGGTGTTACTTGGTGAATCGTTTCTTCTAAAACCTCTCATGGCACCACCTTTTTAAGCTCTGGTCATTGGTCATTGTAGTGGCCTAGCAAGCCACAAAATCCATAAGAGGTAACCTTAGGAACCTCTCCCTTCATAAAAGAAGTAAAAAGTTTAGTTAGTAAACTCACTTATTCCTTAACAGAATTATCACAAGACAATGAAGTATTTGAATCAAGTATTCTACTAGAAAAATTTTGGGAGTTGTCCGTCATTCTAGAAACTTTCTTTACTTCAAAGAGGTTTTATCCATTAAGGCTCCTCCCGAAGCTGCATCAAGTGAGTTCCTGTCCGATGACAACAATCTTAAGTAAAATATTGCACAATGTCCCTTCATTCAATTGATTATAAGGCAACCTAGCACAAAGTTTAATTTGTTATACCTTTCCCAACATTCAAATAATGTTTCATCATGAGATTGCCTAGAACCATAGATTTTTTTTTAAAAATCATTTGAGCTCTATAATTTGGAAAAAAAATCTTCAGTTACCCCGTAAGGTCTAAGAAGTTCACAACTCCATAAAAAATCTCTAAGATGCTTATGTGGATCTTCCCCATTTGATCCTATAAAGATGTGGTAAGTTCGAGATCAAGTCTGACCTAAGGTAGAAGTTTGTTGTGGTAGGTGGGATCACTATACCTATTGGCCTTTGATGCACATTGAGCTCATAAAGTTCCTTAAGGGATTTCTCGAGTGCCTCCTCTCCCATTGTATTATTTAAAGGATTCTCTAAGGTTGGCTCAAAAAGAATCTCTAAAGGTGGTTCAACTTCTATGTGAATATGAGATTCCAGTTTATTTGAGCTTCTAGCCTTTTTCTTTTCTTTTCTTTTCTTAGTTTCCTCTTATACAATGTAATATCTTCTACAAATTCTAAACTAGATGCATTATACAACCTAGTCATGCACTAAGGAAAGCAAAGAAAAAGAAAATAGCATGAAAACTTTTTTATATGTTTTTCTAAATTTTTTATAACAAAAAAAACTACAAATGTAGAATACTTTCTAAAGATATTTAACAACACAACAAAAATATGTAAGCAAGAATTCGAGAAAGTAATTATGTCGTGTCACTCCCCGGCAACGACGTCATTTTTTATAAGGCTTGGAAGGTGTGTGTAATAAGGTCATTTAAGGAGTAATCATGCAATTCTATATGTTGATTATTATGGAAAATGAAACACTGGTTGCAATTGAAAGAATTAGGAAAAGAGTAGAAACTTACCAATTCACATCGACAAAAGATTATTTATAAAGACCCTGACTTATTACCGTGGTGTGGGTGTCAAACCCAAAAGAGTGGAGGTGATTTTAACTTGAATTCAAACTGGGAACTAAGAAAGCATTAAATGATTAAACAATAAATTTAAAGAATCATGTTGTGACAAGTAACAAAGTAAAAGTTGTTCGAACTCAAAATGATAGAATGAGTGAAAAACTACTCAATTAGTAAAAGTGAGGCAAGAGTGATTGGGCATTTGAAGGTTTTCTTTATTATTGGGGATCTAAAAATGCAAAGTAAAAATTGAGAGATTTTAAAGGTTCTTGGTCAAATTAATTTTGGGATCAAATTGCATGAACACCAAAATTAATTTGTTCAACCCTAAACCCAAATATGCATAAAAGAAATTGCTTCGTTCACACATCATTTGTTCTACATCATTTGTTCTACAAAAAATTATAGGGCATGAATCTTTATTCCAAGAAATAGCAAAGCAAAAGATTGTCAATCACAATGCTAGAAAAAAGTGCTAGAAAAAGGTTCATTATTCAACAATGTTCACTTTAAATTCACAAAAAATAGCATATTGCATACTTTGAAATTAATGACAAATTGAGTTCAAGAAAATTAAATTAGCCAAGAGAAAATATATCATTGAACGCAACTTGTACAAGATTTAAAGTAATTCTAGCAATATGAATCAAAACTATGAACAAGAATCATTAAAAAAATCAAGAATTATATATATAAAAAAAAAGTCAACAATTCTCAACTTGGTTTCTTTAAAATGAATACAAAAATCTTGCTTAAATTTTTAGAATCATTACTTCTTAAGAAAATGAATTACAAACCATTTATTAAGAAAGCAAAGTAGTTGTTCTTGAAGAAATAAAGCAAAAATTAGACAATCTTCTTGCAAAAAAAGTAAAAACCCTCTAAAAAAAACTCTACCCAATACTCTTTACCTCATACAAGTCTTACCCCTCCATGAGAATCATGAAAATGGATAAAGATTTATGGATTTAATCTTCATTTGAAATGGGTGTTTAGAGGGTTTTGGAGGTTATTTTGCAGAGGATTTTTTTAGTGATTTTTGAGTGGGAACTTGATGAATACTATGGGAGTTAAGGGAGGATTTAGAAGGTTTTAGGGCAATGGAAATGTAACTTTATTGAAGAAAACGGGCAACAATTAGTGAAGAAGACGAAGGAAAATAGGGGTTTTCACGAAAATAAAAAGAATAGCACATGTTGGACTCAAATCGGTAACCTGAATGATGCGCAATGGATAGGTGAGCGACGCGTAGAAGCAGATGGCATGGAAAGAAACGCGCGCAAATGGCTTACAAGAATTTTCAGAAAGTTTTGTTTTATTTACAAGAATGCCACTAAAAAAATAAAATGCGAAAGGAAAGATTCAAACTTGGCACATGGGAGACTTGCAACTTGGTCAAAACTACGTCATTTTGACGTTTAAAAATTCGAATGCATTATCGCTTGCCAAAAACTTGCTTGGGGCTTTTTGTTTTGTTGATGCAAACATTGCTTTTCATGAAACTCTCACCCAAGATCTAAGGAATAAGGATTGTGAATGAAATTGTTTTGAAATTAGGATTGTGTTTCATGGGACTTAGTGTAGAATGGTAGTTTGTTTGTTTGTTTGGTGGTGTGAAGACGTGTCATTGAATACGAATCATTGCATGAAAAATGCACTTCAATATTCTCTTCATCATGCGAGTTGACATGATCATTGCATGCAAAATGCTCTCAATGTCCCTACCACCTACTTCTAAGTCTGGAAAGTGCAAGTTTTTCTATCACTTGTCCAAGTGTAAGGGAAGCAATAGGTTTACCTAGGTGATTTAGGGTTGAACACAGGGAATTGGTATCAAAACTTAGTTTTAAGGTCTACTTATTAGCTAGGCGTTATGACAAGGTGGAAAGAATAGGAAAGAATGTTAAAACTATGACTATATATTTACCCATAGAGACTCATGCAAAGCAGAATAAATTATGGCAAGATGGAGACACAGACTAACTTGTATGCGAGGAGAATTGAAGGAAAGTCCATGTATTGTAAGGTGATCGAACACTGTAAGAGTCTTGATGCGACATATTTCTCTTAACTAGTATTATGATTAAGACATGCTCCTCTCGAAGTCATTAAACACCACACATGGTCACCTGTCAGGATCCATATGACTAATCTTGATTAAGCGAAATAAGTCTAAAATGGTTTCTTATAATACTTATAGAGCTTCACGTTTAAGGACAACAACCTCTCGATGCCTAAAGTCCACACTTATTCGCCTTTCAGGATATAAATGAGTGAAGTCATCTCACAAGATTGAGAAAACTCTTCCTTACACGTGTTAGCCACGTTCTTGCTACTTGTCCTCTCGGGCAATTGGCGTATTACATTGATCAAGTGATGAATGTAGCTTAGCTAAAGCGATAAGAGTTATAAGCTAAACTTTTTTATCAAGAACTTACTACAAACTTAAAATACAAACAACATACAGATAGATGGAAAGTAGAGAAATGATAGATTGAAAATGATATAAATGTGTAATACATTAAAGAGTGTAGGCCTTTGGCTATTGTACAATATGAACAGTATATATTACACAAATAATACAAAAATGGTAAGAAAAGAGGGTGGAAAAATAATACAAGTTAGGGAGAAACTGAGGATGGATTCTTTTCCATTCAGACTCTAAGCTTCACACTTTGCAATCTGAGTGGAGAAGAAGAACAGGAAAACAATGGTTCTTTGCAATGGTGAGAAGGCTATTCTTTCCCACCTCTCTCTAGGGTTTGGCCTGTTTAGGTCTTTTTGGTTGGTCTGTTCAGATGTTTAGTCGCTTAGGCCTCTCCAGTCTCTTTTTTTAATGGTGTAGAAAGAGGCTTTTTATAGAAAAATTTTGGGTGGAAAATTATCCTTTGTGCCAAAAGTAATCTCTACACATCTATCACGTCACTCCAACTACTATTTTGTCCTCTAACGAATTGCTCTTCACCTTAGGATTTAGCCTTCTCGCCAAGTCTCTTTTTGCGAGATCCTTTGTGATTTGCTTAATTCTTCTCTTTGTTAGCAAACCTGCGTTAAAGCATTGAAAAGACGGTGAAACAGGCATGAGAGTTTATGTAAAGTGCATTTCCTAATACTTATGAATTTTGAACATGAATTAAGTGTTTTGATACACTTTTCCTACCTTTTGGTCTCGTTATTCTATAAAAGAGGTTGCAATAACTTGTATTTCTACAAGTTATCAGTTACCTAAAGGTGGATTGTGGACATAGAATTTTGAATCTTTCTCATTATTTACCATTTTGCCTTAAATCTTCCAATTACCCGTTTTTATTTATTCAGACTTCATTTTAAGTGCTTTTCATTACGTTAGATCTGTAGAGGAGTCTACTATCACATTTTACATAAAAATATCAAAATAATGAATATATATACTGTAAACCCGATACTTTCTTAGTCTATTCTATTTTAATTTATTCTTTTTATGTGAAAGGAATAAAAGGAAAAGGGAAATTGAGTATATATGTATATGTAAATACATAATACATTTATTGATTATTAATAAGTAAATGCAAAAGAAAAGAAAGGAGGAAGGAGAAAGAGGTACAATTTGTCATCTTTTATAGTCATCCACCGCCAATTTTGTTTCTTTCCTTCTTAACCATTTCTGCACCAAAATTTTAGAGACATCAAAGGGAAGAAGGCTGAGAGAGGAAGAAGAAGAAGCTCAAGAATTTTTGGTTGAAGAACACAAGGAGTTTGCAAGATCAATGCCTCTACAGTTCACTAAGCACATCTCTGGTTTAATTATTCATTCCGAGCTACACAAATAGAATTAAGAGGTGAGGTTTACATTTACTGAAAGCTAATTCATTTTCAAACAAATTTTATGAAGAAATCTTGAGCAAATTCTGTTTGTTCATTGGGTGATTTTTGACAAAGAACACAGGACAGGTTATTTTCTCACGAAATTAGAAGACCTCTGGTGTTTTCTGTATTTCAGGGTGTATCAATGGAGTTAGGATCTCTATTTGGTATGGTTGGAAATATTATTTAATTTACTACAACTTTTATGAAGAAATCGTGAACCAAAAAATGATTAAAATTAAGTTAAATTGCAGGGACAAGTTAAAGAAGTTGTTGTTTATGCGAT
Source organism: Cucumis variabilis (assembly GCA_037974545.1). Taxonomy (NCBI): domain Eukaryota; kingdom Viridiplantae; phylum Streptophyta; class Magnoliopsida; order Cucurbitales; family Cucurbitaceae; genus Cucumis; species Cucumis variabilis. The sequence continues at coordinate 563,647 of JBBPDI010000023.1, forward strand.
TTTGGCTTAGTTCAGTTTCGAGGTTTACTTGAGATTATACACAGGGAATAAGATTTAGATGTATTGAGGTAAGTTTTAGAGGACCTCAAAATGAATATTTGGACATAAAGAAATCTAATTTTAGTTAAGTATTGAAAGAGTTATGATTATTTAAATTATGTGCTGTGAATGTAGAAAAATTATGAGAAAAGTGTAGAGTTTGGATTGTTTTTTTTTTTAAGGATAGACTTCTTTAGCAATATCCTTAGTGAGCTATGTCAAGCATAATATTTGAAGATCATAATAT
>JBBPDI010000023.1:566730-587353 GCA_037974545.1 Cucumis variabilis
TATAAGATATTGGAAAGATATTCATTCAAATAAGATTTGAATGAAATATTAATTAAATATGATTTAATTAATTATATCAATATAAATATATAAGATATTAGAGAGATATCAATTCAAATAAGATTTGAATGAAATATTAATATGATTTAATTAATTATTAACTAATTGCTTAATCGTTAACTACATCTAAATGAATTAATTAAGAAAAGAAAGCCAAGACTGTTGTTCTCTGTAAAAAGAAAATAGTTTCTCTCAACTACCTCTAAACGTTTTCTCATCCCAATTGGTTCCCACAAACCAATCTTATCTCAGAGGATAGGAAGATCTTCGACGGATGATGTTCCAATTTCGAGATTGATTTGTAGATTCAGAGAGGTCATCAAAAGTAAGTTCACTTATCCTATAAATTAAAAACATGCTTAGTTTTATTTAGAATTTTGATTCTAATTTTGTCAATGTAGTGGTATTTTAAAATTCTCAAATTAATTTGAGTAACGGTTCTTTAAATTCTTTCATTGCCATAAGACTTTTATCCCTTCAGTAATCTCTACACGAATACGAACTCAAACCACAATTAGTGTTGACCTATTATTCTCCATACTCAAAACTGGGTTGTGGGATCCAATGGATAAAGAAATTGACACAAAGAAGAGATGGAATAATATGGATTAAGGTTAGGTGTTGAGAGATTCTTTTTAAATAAAAAAAATCCAGTGAACCAAAAAAACTAATTAGCAATTTTTTTTTTACTTCATATGTAAGCCCATTTTATATGAAAAAAGCATACAATATTGCATGTTCATGTAACACCTTGGCCTAATAACACATAACCCACTTAATTTTAGTGAGCTCAAGCCAACACCTACCCCACTAAAGTTGGTGGGATGATCTAACAAAATGTTGGATTTTTCTACTAACTTTAGTCAAGGGAAAAATGATTTTTTAGCCAAAGTCAAACTTTGCTTTTCTAACCCAAAGTCAACCTCTTAAAATTTTACCATTTGGGTTATCTTGACTAATTTTGACCTCCGAACATGAATTCACATTTATTTTCTCAAAATTCAAATCACATTTGAATACACTGTCTATCAAAATTTGACTTTTCAAAATCAAAAGTCAACTATTTGATATTTTATAACTTTGACCATTTTAATCTTTTTGGAGCTTTCAAATTTGAATCCACATTCATAATTTTTATATTTAAGTCATATTTAAACATAAATCTCTATCTCTTAACTTATTACCAACTGTTATATCACATATACTTGTCCATTACTCTCTTTTATTTTAATTCAAACGATTTGAATTATTCCATCATACTGTTATAAGTTTATTCCATATAAGCTAGAAGGGAAACCTAATTGGTGTTTTTTTTTATTGTGCTCTATAATAGTTTTATGGATAGTTTTTTTTTAATAAAAGTTATTATTCTCATTATTATTCAATTGCATATTATTGTATAATAATATCTATGAATATGTTATTATATTATAAATGTCCCTAATCGATTATTATTGTGGAAACAATAATAAATTAAGATTAGTATGAGTTATAATTGATAATCATAGAATGATTATATATGTAGAGACATACATTATAATCATTTTTTCTTATAAGAGAGTAAGAATTGGACTGGACCCTTTTGAGATTATTACATGTACATGTGTCATAAATAATCTCAGATAATTGATTGCTTTGATCCTTAGACTGGAGATTATCATAGTGTCCAAGATAAAAATTAATGTATTCTGATGCAATCAAACATTATCTTTAACCGAATAATTATAAAGGTTGTACTCGAATACGTTATGAATTAATTTCATTTATTATTTCAGTATGCTTATTGATGGAGAAAATAAGTTGAAATAGATAAGGTGATTTTATCTGTCTTATATTCAATTATAGGTATCACATGATAAAATGATTAAAGTTGTCATACCCTGCTCCACATCATTGCTTGGTACGCAAGATACAATGTGACTTGAGTATCTTGACGCAATAAATGCCAAAGACACCCAATCTTGAGGTCTTAAGCTTTGCTAGATCGCCTAATAACTTTTCCCTAACTTAACTTGAAACTTAAACAATACTTAAGGTGATAATAACACTTAACACATAAGAATATACTCAAAGCAACCTTTAATAAACTTAAGTCATGCTATTACAACTCTTTACACATTACACACTTTCTAAACTGAAAACTTAAGCTAAAATTCTTGGCAGCTCTTTTCACCTAGTAAGCCCTTCATCTTTCCTTGGCCTTATCCCTGGAAGATAAAACTTTCAAACATAAGTCAACTGACTTTGTGAGGTTTTAAGAAAAATCTTTTCCACGAAATACCTTTTGTTAACATTAGTTCACCAAACATATAAAATCTCATAAAAGCATCTTTTCATATAAACATATTATTGTACACAAACACATCATTTAACATAAACACACATTAGTCAAGAATCATTCCTTTCACCAAGGATCTCAAATAATTCTCTATGCTATATCTCATTACCTCATGTTCAAACTACTGTAAGAACAACATTCGAGAATTTATAGATTAGTCCTTGTTCCTCAGACTGAAGCACAATACACATTTTTATGATTGTCCAACATCATCTCACCACGAACATCTTTTATACATGGCTACCTTTACTCCTTATGTGCACATAAGAGTTAGCTCATAGATAGGATGTAACTAATGGTTTGAATATGATTTATCACAAACATTGAAATCTCATATATCATACTTGAAACATAGCATAAGATTTCAAATAAACCTCTTTAAAAATATTTGAATTGAAATCGTTATTTCAAATCAATAATAACTTATTCAAGGAAGCTTTTATCATAAGCAAATTTTGGAGAAAACACTCACAACACTTAGTGATTTCAACTTCAAATGCTATTCTTCTACCTCTTCTCGCGTAGTCAATTTGGCAGCATTTCACCTGTTATGATTCCTTCTCAAAATTTTCATAATAACAATATTGATAATTTGGCTGAAGCCCTTTATTTATACTACTTCCAAATTAGCTTAGTCATACTTAAAATCTTAATAACTTGTCAGCTCCTACTCTTAGTGGTGCATGTGTAGGCTTAAGTTTTAATTTGATCATGCTTAACTTAAACTCCACACGTGGCCCATTAAGCAAACTTAGTAAATTTTCTGGAAAGTTTCCTTACTTTTTCTCCCAAAGATCCTTAGCTTCTCGCCTAATACCATCTTGCAAAGATTCTTAATCGCCTAACCTCTATTGTGTAGTCTTGCTTCATCGCTAAGTCTTAATTTTTTTCACATTTTTTTCCATCAAGGTTGAATTGGTTTCAGCCTCAATTTTGGGTAAGTTAGTTTGGGAGAATTTTTGGATGATAGTCAATTGTTAATTTTATTAATTATGATACTAAAATTTCCTTTTATGATTAAGATCGATTTAATCAGGGAATTTTTTTTCTGTCAGCTAGAAAGTATTTTGTTTGGCTAAACTCTTAGGTAAGAGATTCTACTAATAAAATTAAGAGCTTGCATGTATTTTTCATTATGCCTTGATGTAGCTAAGATGTGTAATGTTGATGATTTATATGGATGACTGATATGTTATGACGCATGATATATTAATCACATGAATAAGTACGTTACGATTGATATTCATACCATGTTTATGATGATGCTACATGCTATAGATGGGTGTTCTGTTAACTTTGTTTAAGGGTTGTACCCATAAGGGTGTCCCTTAGGATCACCACCTTTTCATAGATTTATGACTGTGTTCATCGACCACCAGTCAGTCATGTTATGTTTATGAGTGATCCGACGAGATTACTATAGTCCGATATCATAGATATTCCTTTGGGTCACCGATAGATGAGAGTATTCCTTTGGGATCACTAGATTGTATGTGTTCCAAAGGACACACTATAGTTACAGTCGATATCATAAGTGTTCCTTCGAGCTCATCGATAGATAAGAGTGTTCCTTCGGGATCACTAGATTCCATGTGTTTCATCGGGCACACGATAGTTTTGGGTACCTCCTCACAGAATCTTAATGGAAAATTAATAGACACCTAGCGGGACTAGTAGTGGATCCCTTACTGGATATATTTTGTATACTCACTCCTTTTCTATGCTTAATATTTCAAGCAAAGGTAAAGGATTTGAAAAGTTGGCAAGCGACGAGAAGGGTTCGTGATATGCAATATGGGAACATAGCCCTGCTTCTGCGTTTATGTATCACTTTTTCAATATTTTGTTTTTAGACATTTTTAATTAATTTTTCCCCTATTTATTTAAGTTATTTTATTTAAAAAAATCTTACCCACACGGGTCATGTTTTCATAGTAATTTACTGAAGTTGCAAATTTTATGCCTTTCAAATATTTATTTAATAAAAATTTTATTAAAATTTTAGTTTTCCTCTCCTCAAGAAAGTGCCTTTTGCTATTAGTCTTTTGACTAATGACCTCAACTTAGCATCAAAGATTGTATATGTCATCTGATAAGCTGATGGGAACACGATCATGTCGATCTAGTGAAGGTAGAAATTCTTCGAGTGGAAGCCTAAAAAAAAAAAAAAAGGAGGTGGCCAATTGTTTGAAACGGTCGAGGTCAATAGGAAAGCAATGGAATTTGCAAATGGCCAATTGAAGGCGATTGTAGATTGACCAAAAGAGAAAAGTGCAACAAAGGTCAAACTGCATAGGGAAGTTGTCAAATAGTTGCAGGATATCTCTGAACTAAGTAGCCGAGAAAAGGTGAGGCTTATGTGGATCATATTCCACAGTGTGGAAGACCTAGGGATTCTTGTCAATACCCATGGAGCTAAAATAGAAGTATTGCACCGTTCTGTTGGAAGATAACATTTAACTAGTTGTTGGTTGTCGATTACTTTCTTTTTGTCTACTCATGTATTGTATCCATTTCTTTACCAATCTTATCTACCTTAATGAATTTATATTTGGCTAAGAATGTATTAAAAATGTTTTTTGTCTTGTTTTCTTACTTAAGTAACTCCGTAGCCAAATTGTAGGGATGTATGCGAAAAGTAATTTGGAACACAATAACCTAAATATACGAGGAAATTACTTTGTGGAAATTAACCATAAATTTATCAAATAAACATCCTAATTAACAAGATTTAATAAAATTAATTTAAGATTTGTGTTTTTCATGTACCATATATGTATGAGAAAAAAAAGTAGTGAAAAATGTAGATTAAAGTAAGTTTATTTAATGAAGATCATAGTTAACCAGATTTAGTGAAATCAGTTTAAGAAAAAAATGTGTATTTTAGGTACCATATATATATATATATTTTAGGTACCATATATATATATATGACAAAAAAGAGTAGTAAATATTCAAGATTAAAGATGAATTTATGAAATGAACATCCTAATTAACAAAATTTAATGAAATCATTGTACTTCATATATATGTATGACAAAAAAAGAGTATTAAAAAATTTAGTTTAAAACTAAATTTATTAAATGAGCATTAAATAATTAACCAAATTTAATAAAATCAAATGAAAAAAATGTGTATTTTATATACGGTATATGAAGTAAAAAAGAGTAGTAAAAAACCCAAATTATAATAGTCTCCACCAAAACATAAATTATAATAAGACTGTAATAGTCTACACTCCAAACATAGGTTATAATATTGAATTTATTTGCGTATTGATGTATAATTAATTTTATTTCTTCAATATCACATCTCAAGAATATAGTTGACTCGTCACCAAGTCTCGGATACGGCAAAATCATTGTGTTGTCTAAGTTCATATTGAGTTGAATATTTATTTATTTATATTTTTCTTTGTATTATTGTGGTTGTGATTGCTCTATATAGATGGAGACACGTGGTTATTATTATTATTATTTTTTTATTAGTTGAGTATTTGAGTTTAACTTCACAATGAGTTGCATATTTTGTTTTTACTATATTGTATCTGTGATTGCTTTTAATCCAAATGTATTTGAATATGATTAAAACAAATTTATAATTTTATTTAAAATGAGATTCATAGTTATGAATTAATAAAAAAATTAACTTATTTGAAATTTATTCAAATAACTACATTTAATATGAACAATATTAAAACTATAGATAGTAGGAGGGTTTAAATTCATTTTTGGTTTCTAAACTTCGTTTTTTCTTTCTTTCTTTTTAGACCCAAAACCTTTATTTTATTTGTTTGTCCCAAAACTATAAAAAGAAAGCATATTTTGGTCTCTCCCACTAAATTTTTTAAAACTTTTAGAGGAATGATGATGTAGTTTCTATATTTGATGATTGAGCAAAATTTATTATATTACATAAATTGATAAATCCAAAAACTAATTTTGTTTGTTTTTTCTCCAAAACTTAAAATTGTCACATCTCCTCCCCAACTCTCCCACCCTTTACTTTTATTATTTTTTTCAAATTTAAACCTTGAAGCAAATTAGAACATGGAGTAGAATACAAATAAAATAAAATAAAATAGGCATATTGATGTTAACATTCATGACAAGGTAAAATAAACAACCCTAAAATAAATATAACCCATGTATAAAAAATAAAGTCTACGGAATTGCAGATAATATTCCAAACGACAAATCACAAAAACCCAAAAAAAGAGAAGAAATAATTTAGAGGAAAAGAAAAAAAACACCTCAATGAAGAACAAGAACAAGAACAAAAACACAAACACGAACAAGTATAAGAACAAGAAGAACGATACGAGGAATGCGAGGAAGTCAGTTGAAAATTCCGAGGAGCCCTAAAATATGTTTCTTGTAGTTATTAAGTCCTAAAATTAAAATGTTTTAAGGAATTATTGTAATTTTTTTTTTTTTTTTTTTTAAGAATGTTATATAGATTAAGCCAAAGGAATTCTAAAGACATGACCTTTATTTCGAAAAGAACATATAAATCCATAAAATTTTCAAATGATACACATAAATGTCAAATTCTTTAAAGACTAACCTAAAGACCGGAAAAAAAGAACGCAAGATATAACTTAACAGAACTAACTCAAATGTTATATATGTATGTAACTTTGTTTATGCACAAAGTTTAGACCGAAAACTGAACCACTGTTCTCAGACGGATGGATGGATTCAAATATATTACTCACCTGGTTATGAACAAAGACGGATACCGATAAACGGAGCTGAAAGTATTCACTTCATTGAGCAATATGGCAGAGAAGACCTGGATATTGTTCTGTTCTCTCCATTTCGAGCTGGCTGTGGAATCACACACGGTCGAAAAGCTTGTGGTCAAGGATCTATAGAACATCGGATGAGTAGAAGCCGGAGCAATGCAGTGAAGAACAGTTCTAATTCCAAATGAGAGGATTTTTAAACTGATTAGCCATTGCCTCCTGGAGAAACTTGACAATGGATGTTCGTTCAACTTCCTTCTCCTTTTTGAGTTCTAGGTGTCGAACCTGGATATGAAATGTGATCTATAAGAACAATGCTTTTGTGCAACATAAGAGAGCAGGCAACAATATACAGACGACGACTGATTTAGGAAAACTTATTTACATGCACAAGTAATTGAGTCGTTTAAAATGGTTAACTTGGACCGTTATAAATAGTCAAGCCCTCCAGAGGGTAGTACGTCCAAAACTCTTCCATCTTATTTGCAATACAATAAAGATTATTTATTTATTTATTTTTCTTTTTAAAAAGGATACAGAAATTTCATTAAATAAATAAAAAGAGAGTAATGTTCAAAGTACTGATGAGTATGACAAAAGGTTAACAACGTAAAGAGCTTGCTAAAAATAAAGAACCAAACTACCAAACTGAACCAAACAAGGAAACCAAGACATAACAGACTTGTTAAATGGTAATATCCCATAATGAAAAAAACAGGATAACTTTTGATCAAAAGATTCATCTAAAAGCTTTGATAATGATCATCCATAAGAACCAATGCATAGTGCATAACAAATTGCGTAGATGCCTCTCAGATTTATAAGTGGAAATTCATCCCAAAGCAAAACTGAGAAGTACCTGACCTCAGTGGGTACAAAATATGCAGGGGCGGTACCAAAAGGACAGGATAGCCAACACATGGTCAAGTCTGAGATTGACGAATACTGAATTTCTTCATTTTTATCTTAAAATAAAGATTAAGAACACAAAATTTTTATAACACAAATAATGGTGAAAGCCCAAAAATTCATCAGACCACATTTTGTTTTTACAAAGGTGTCATCTTGAGTACGCACTAATTATAATTGTAAGTAATTAAAGAAAAAATAGCAAATTGTTCACATGTCATCAAGTCTTTCTTTAAGGTAAATTTGAATACTAGAGAGGATGTAGGATGACACCAAATGCATTATAAAGTGTGCAAGCCATGATTTGGTACACTTTCGAGTTATAAACAATGGCGGAATGAAGAACTAGTTTGACTAATATGCCTTCACTTCCAACATTTTAGCTTTAACTCCTAAATGCTGCTCTAAGAAGTAGAAATTTAGATTAGAAATTTTACCTTTACTGAACCTGTGTTAGATACACCAGAGTCCGTAATAATAACAAGACATTTTATGTCATGCTCGTTAGCATATTCATATTGCTCTGTGAGGCTGGGATCAGGTGTAGGGACAAGCTGAGCCTGATCAAACAAAAAGGCACTTCTCAAGATGAACAATTAAATAGACAGTAGATTAACCGATAAACTAATACTAACCTTAATCTTCTCCTCCCATAGCTCCACAACAAGTTCCATGCGTTCCAACAATAGTCCACCTCCTCCTCGTGAGCAAATCAGGACCCTAGTGCTCCCCTCATTTCTGAAAAGTTCACAACGGAACAAAATGATGATGTAGTTGATATGTTATGCTGAAAGTTTTTGTATGTTCTGTTATAGTAGTTGCTTACTTAATTTCTACTTATTAAATCTGTTTTGTAAGGGTTAGCACACGTCTTTAGTTTGTTTATAACCTCTCCAGCAGGTTGTAGGTTGGCTATCGAGTACACATATATATTCTCGGCTATTCTGTTTTGTATGAATTAATTGACATTTTGAATAAAATTCTTCTTTGCTTTACACTAATTGGTAACAAAGCTGCAAGATTTCTTCGACTTGAATCAGGAAGTTACATGGTCGTCCGCCAAAGGAAATAGACGCACTTCCAACGACAAACAAAACCTACAATGGGCTTATGTGAATGAGTCTGCTGACCCTTCTCAGCCACTTAGGGATCCCAGTCCGACTACACTAGGAGCTATTGTAGCATACAAGTATATCTGAGTCCTTCAGTCTTATTATTAGTGTTGATGGGTTTCTTGGACTCTGGCGCCATAGATCATTTGACAGGTTTTTGTGAGCATTCTATGCCCTACATTCTGTGTGCTAGAAATGAGAGAACTAGAATTGCAAATGGCTCCTTGGTCTCATTGTCGGGAAGGGGAAGGTTTCTCTTTTTGAAGGATTAACCTTACACAATGTGTTGCATGTGCCCTGAATTTCCTATAATCTTCGATTAATAAGCAAGATTACAAGTAGATTCAACCGCAAAGCAAAATTCTTACTTGATTCTGTTCTTTTCAGGACTTGAGCTTCGGGAGGATGATTGACACTAGTTGACACGGTAGGGGCCTCTACCTGCTTGATGATGATGCCTCCTCTAGTAGTATTTCTAGGACTAGTCTTTTATCTTCATACTTCACTAGTTTTGAAAAAGACTATATGTTGTGACATTTTTGTTTAGGCCACCCCAACTTTCAATAGATCTTCTTAATTTCTCATCTTTTTCTAAAGTTGATGTTTCTTATTTAACTTGTGATGTGTGCATTAGGGCTAAATGCATCGAGTCTCTTTTCCCTCACCACCATACAAGTCAAACCAATGGTTTTCTAAAAACCACTCACATTTTTCAAAAATAAGTAATCATACATTTACTTTTTACTTTCCCTCTCCCATGGTTTGATTTCCCAATTTTTAAATTCTCTGTACTTCATTTAATTTTTCAATTCTCTCTTCTCCTTTGTTCTTTTTCAATTTTTTCTATCCAATCGCATTTAATGATTTTATTTAATCTTTCCATTCTTTCAACCACTTTTTTTCTTTTCCAATTCTCTTATTTTTTTCAACTATCTTCCATATTTTTTCGTTCCCAATTTCCAATTCTCTTTCATCTTATTCATTCATCTCTTTCGCCTCTTCTCTTAGTTTTCCCTCGTCTCTAAGGAGATTTTCTTCCCTCAATTTCTTCTCTTTTTCACGTGGATCTTCTTTGTTTGTTAGTTTTTTAGTAGATATTTATGTTTTCTTTAAGTTTATTTTATTCTTTTAATTCTTTTTTATTTCTTTGTTTTTTCTTGTTTAGTTCACCAAAAGCATTGAACTGACAAAGCCGATCGGCTGCCCGTGGTCAACGTCCAGTGCCACAAATGTTATCAAAACCGATTATGGCCCGATGAAAACCAATACATCGGTGGCCGGTGCCTTTTTTTACCCAAAATCGAAATCAACCGACCGATGATCACCCCTAAATCTAGGAAGGAAAATAGGGTAGCACATGCCCTTAGATAGAAAAGAAAGCCTGCTAACTATTCTCAGTTAGTTGCCCATTTTGGTAGAGATAAAACACTGGGTTCAGTTTCACAAAGATATTTTTGGCCCAATTAAGGAAAGATGTTAAAAAATTTGTCAAATGGATGCTTCATTTGTCAGACAGCCAAATAAACCTCCACAAATGCCAGTTTATATAGTCCATTACCAGCTCAAACGACTACTTGAGAAGACTTATCCATGAATTTGTCCTTGGATTACATTGCACTCAAAATAATTATTATTCGGTCATGGTAGTGGTCAATCCTTTTTTAAGATGCCTCATTTTCTTCCTTGTAGAAAACTCATGATATAAAAGACTATGCAAAGCAAAATAACGAAATGTAAAGTTTATAAACTGCACCGGATGGGTTTCAAATCTAGAGCAGATTGCTGAATTATAGTCTCTAATGCAATGCTGGTCCCCACGCCGCCAGGAGGGCTACTCTTCTAGCATTGAAAAGGAGCAACATATCTTAAATTTGAACAGTAAAGATTACATCTAACTGAAATAAAAGTCATTTATGCACAAGAAGACAAGTTTCAAATCTTTCGAACAAAAATATGAGAGGTCAAAACATAAGCACATCAAATGACAATGAAATTCAACAAAGCATTTTGAAAGTTCGTGATCAAAACCTAACCAATGGATCCAAAAATTCTCTATAAATTACAGGTCACTATTTTAGGAATAAAACTCTAATTTAGATCCTGTGGAGTGAATAAAGGATTGGACAAAAAGTACCCTGTATCTTTCCATTTACTAGAGTCATATGCATAACATGTATGCAAGGGTGTCCTAAAATAAAAAAATAAAAAAAATAAAAAAAAAAAAAGAATGAAGGATATTATAATAGCATATACCAATATACCAATATACCAATATACATACTATAACAGTTGCCAATGAACTAGCAGAGGAACAAACATCCAAATCCAGGATAAACATCAAGTCCTTATAAGAGGCCCCAGAGAACAAATATTCCAAATTAGTTTAAAGTTATGATATACTCCAAGTCCTTTTACCAAGGTTTAGAAGCGAGGTAAACGCAAACCTATGACTAGGACAGCCCTTCTAATGACACCCATACAAAGCAGTTTAAGTTTATAAAATGTATTTTAATTCCATAGGAAGTATTTCTGGCTCAGATTAAGGAGAAACAGCCAGGGTTAGATTGTCAAGTTCATTAACTATTGGGTTCTTTTGCCTAGAATCTAAATCACATTATCGCTTGAAAATTAACTTTGATCAGTTTTAAATGATCCTCTTTTCTGCAGCATTCTTCTGTGCCAATATTAGGACGGAGCATATCAACATAATACAGAGGAAAATAAATGAAGATAACTCACATATGAACGGCTCCACATTTGTTGAAGCAAGTAGTCATAGCGGCCACCAATAGCAAGCAATGCACCTTCGGGATGTGAACCAGGATTACTTTCTTTTGTTAAGTATACCTGGTGTAATTACAACTTAGTTAATGATACTAAAATCGAGCAAAATAATGCTTAATGTTTTACACTCACTTGGAGAACATAAAATCTAAATTGTTTCCATGTACTTGAGAATCATGCCCAATTAACACAAAATAGGCCACAAGAAAGGCAGGCCTGCAAGTGGCAACTAATACTTCAGTGCCTAAAAGTGCGTGGATAAGAAGGGAGCTGAAGCGAATAAGTGGGAAGTGTTTTTAAAAATAAAATAATAAAGAAAATAAAATAAACAATATATGATTTCACCGGGAGACAAGTTCAGCAATCCGCTTTTCGTGCAAAAATCTTCACAAATTAAGGCCAGCGCCATTTCAAATCATCTTAGTTTTTTTTTATAACCGTCTCAATGGACATACAATCACACATTTATGGGTTTTCCAAATAAAAAAATAAATACAGCAAAGATCATCCATTGCATTTTCCATACGTGGGAAGGAGGGAAGGAAAACCTGGTACCTGGAAAAATATGTCTCGATGATAACCCTCAGTTGGTGACATTAAGGCATCTATGTAAACATTTGTTTCAAGCCTCCACACTCTCAAGTAGTTGAAAAGGTTTAACAATTCATCAAGTGCTTTACGCATTGATTTATCTGCAATATAGCCATAATGAGGTTCGATATGATTCGTATCTTATTCCTAATCTTGAACTGTAAGGACATATAACCAACTAGTTGCAACAATACCTGTTGGAATTGCTCCCCTCAATCTAGGAAGTGCCTGATCCACTGCACCGCAGAACCTAAAAACTACAGTCTGCAACCGATTTACAACAGCTTGTGCTAATTTGAGTTCCTGTAGCACAATTTCTCCCTTAGAAATTATAGAGATTCAAGTTCATGTTAAATGTTCATGAACATGATGAAAAGCCATTTAAATACTAAGTTGGCTCCTATATCTTCAGCTTCGTTTGATTCTTGTTCTTTCAAAATGTCAATTTGTCCCTATACTTTTTAAAACTAACCATTTTGGCCCCTTTCATTTTTCTTTCCCACTTTTAAGGGGCAAAAAGGGTCACTTTCTAACATACATAAACTAAAATGGAAATTTGAAAGTAGATAGAACAAAAGTTGAAAACACTAAAACCAAAATGAACATTTTAAACTACGGGGACCAAAATGAACCAAGATAAAAAATACAGGAGTCAAAGTAGTATTTAAACCCTAATCTTATCATTTACACTGCTGCTTCTTGGTGAAAGTTAAAAACAATTTTTTAATTACTCTAAAGTTGCCTATGTGGTAATTGCAGGGGATAATTGCAACTCTCTTAGTATTTGGAAGGACTTCCTTCCTTCTTTGTGCATTTCATCACTTCAATGTAATCCAGTTAAAAATACTTGCATATAATATATTAAGGCTTATTATAGGGTTCTTTAATTATCTTAAACCTAACCTGTAATAGTTGGCGCCTTATCACAACCCACTTTGATTTCCTCTCAGAAGATTGAGGGCGCAAGGATACCATCATAGAAAGCAGCTGCATTTACAAGAGAACTTCAGCACGGCCATAAGAAAAAAAAAAAAACAATTAAACAATTATAATAAATAATATTGTTAAATCGCCAATTGACCCAAAATCTTAAGTTGATGAATTATGGTAAATTTCATTATATCAATATTTTGACACTTCCCCAATTTGTGAGCTTGGAAATTTATAAAATGTCCAAGTGAAAATCATTATTAAATGAGGAAATGAAACTATAAAAGTTTGAACACAAAATCTCTTGAACTTCTACTTTAATACTATGCTAGTTAAATCACTGATTAACCCAAAAGCTTAAGTTAATGGCTTCTGGTAAATTTAGTTATTCCGATACTTGAACAAAGACAATTAATTTACCTCTGCCACTTTATGTTTATGTTCTGCCTTAACACCAACCCACGACCAAATAGCATTCAACAGATCTCCATGATTTAAGTGTATATCACAAGAATCTGAATTAAAAAAACATGAAATAACGTCCACAGTCACCTGTAATATTAGCATATATAATGTGAGAACTTTGTACTAAAAGAAGAAAAATCAACAATAAATTTCTGCTTCTTTCTCTCAAAACTTCAAATATTCTGTAAGACGATCAATATTTTGAATCTCAAACCAACTTATTCCACATATAGTAATTACAAATTTGCATAGAACATTCAATAACCGCTCATACATTCTGATTCATCTAATGAACACACACACAAAAAAAAAAAAAAAAAAAAAATCAAAACAGAAAATAAGAACCCAAAGCCAGCTCTTTAACTTAAGAAAATGGAACTTTTCATTTTTAAAGTGAAAAGAGAATAATACTCAAAAGTACAAGGAAATCAAAACAAATTACCGATAGAATTACACATAAAAGAAAATGACTATATAGGAGAAATGAAGTCACGTTGAACAAACGTGAAGGAGAATTAGAGACAAGGTAAAAAACGCTTCCCCTTTTTTTGCTCGCGACTGATGGACTTCCACACTTGAATCGTTTAATCTATTCAAAGAAGCTGGTAACAGCTCACTAATTTTTGGAGAGAGATTGTGCAATAGAAGCTGAAAATCCAAGAATGTTTGATCTTCCATTTACTAATTGATTGGTTTGTGCTTTACTAGTTCCTCTTTGGAAGAGGGCCCTCTCATCCCATGCCCCTAGGTTGCGTTTTGTTTTGTTTTATTGAGTTTAATATATTTCTTTCGTTTCCCATCAAACAGAAGTAAAATTTCCAGTCCGAGTTCATCAAATTTGTACCCTAGCACCTAATCTGGACTCTTGATATTTCAACCTCAGGATCCACGGCTTAGAACAAGATCAACCTACCACGGATGTGGAACCCACCTCCACCCCAAGTTATGGATCAACACTTCCATGATGCATGGTTTAAATGTACCGATGTTGTTTAACCTCCACACCCCACCCCAATCTGTATTAATGGGTATACTTTTGTACCTCAATTAGTTTATTTATTTTTCTGTTTTATTTTTTATTCTCTATTTGGAAGTTGGTTCTTTGGACATTTGTTTGTTATTGTAATCTAGAATTCAGATAAGTATATTTCTTATTCATATTGAGTCAGATAAAAGTTGCATATTTATATAGAGAACGAAATAAAAACCCTAGACACTATGTACAATTACAATAAAGGATATATGTTATAACTATATATCATAACACTCCCCTCAAGCTGGAGCAAATATTCCGATCATGTCCCGCTTGTTGCACAAATAGCTTATCCTTGATCCATTTAAAGCTTTAGTCAGAATATCTCCCAATTGTTCTCTAGTCTTCACATATCCTGCGGACACCAACCCATCTTGGATTTTCTCACGAATGAAGTGACAATCCACCTCAATATGATTAGTTCGTTCATGAAATACTGAATTAGATGCAATGTGAAGTGCAGCTTGATTATCACACCATAATTTAGGCACTGTAATATTGAAGTCTGTCTCAGATAATAGTTGGTGAATCCATACTATTTCGCACACAGATTGTGTCATATCTCTATATTCTGATTCAACACTCAAACAAGAAACAACATTTTGTTTCTTACTTTTCCATGATACTAAGTTTCCACCTACAAAGACAATATCCAGAAGTTGAACTCTTATCCCCACGAGATCCTGCCCAATCGGCATAAAAAAAACATTCAACTCTCGTATGTCCATGATCTTTGTATAAGATGCTTATACAACATCCAGGAGCAACTTTCAGATAACACAAAATCTGCTCTACTGCAGCCCAATGATCCACTGTACCGGAAAACATGAACTGACTTACAACACTTACAGAATAAGCCATGTCTGGTCGAGTCACTGTTAAGTAGTTCAACTTCCCAACTAATCTCCTATATCTCTCAGAATCTTTACATAATTCTCCTTCTTTAACAAGTTGTTGATTTGGCATCATCGGAGTGCCACTTGGTTTGGCTCCTAAGTTTTCTGTCTCAGACAACAAATCAAGTACATATTTTTGTTGAGGTATATCTTTCTTGCTTCTCATCACTTCAATGACCAAAAAATATTTCAATTGGCCCAAATTTTTCGTATAAAATTGATCCTGAAGGAAAGTTTTGAGAGACGAAATACCCGATGCATCATTTCTAGTAATAACAATATCAACAACATATACAATTAGTAGAACTATACCATTATCAGATCGGCGATAGAAAACCGAATGATCAGATGGACTCTTCTGCGTACCAAAGCATACAAGAGCTTAACTAAACTTACCAAACCACGCACAAGGACTCCGTTTCAAACCATACAAAGATTTTCGAAAGCAATATACTTTATCACTCTCCCCCTGAGCAACAAACCCAGGTGGTTGCTCTATATTAACTTTCTCTTGAAGATCACCATGCAAAAAAGCATTCTTAATGTCAAATTGATGCAAATACCATCTATAGGTAGCAGCCATTGAAAGAAATAGGCTGATGGAAGTTAATTTGGCAACTGGAGAAAATGTATCTGAATAATCAGTTCTATAGATTTGAGCATAACCTTTGGCAATAAGGCAAGCTTTCAATCGAGCCACTGTTCCATCAGGATTCACCTTGACAACAAACACTCATTTACAACCAATGACCTTCTTTTCTGCAAGACAAGATACCAAATCCCAAATACCATTATCATCTTAAGCAGTCATCTCCTGAATCATTGCATTTTGCCAGCCACGATGAGATAAAGCTTCATGAACAGAGTTAGGAATAGATATGGAGTCAAGAGACGAAATAAAAGTATATGTGGAGTCAAGAAATGTAATAAAAGAATATGTGGAGGGGGAGAAGTGGTGATAGGAAACAAAGGAAGAAACAGGATAAGTACACTTGCATTTACATTTGAGGAGAGCAATGGGAATATCATCACTTGGCCCTGAATCGCATGATAAAGGAATGATGGAGGACATGAGTTTGAAGCTTGTGGTGGAGGTCGTTAGGAGTAGACTCGAGAAATCAACGGGCGGGAAGGAGTTAGTGGAAGAGGATGGTGTGGGAGAGGTAACCTCATATATAAAAAGATTGTCACCCTCCCCCTAACACGAACATGACGATGATGAAGTAAAGGGTGTATCCTAAAAAAATGCAACATCAGGCGAAACAAGATACCTTTTAAGGATAGGGCAATAACAACGATACTCCTTTTGAACACGCAAATAACCCAAGAAGATACACTTCGAGGATTTGGAATCTAACTTAGTATGATGAGGACGAACGTCACAAACAAAACAGACAACCAAATATCTTAGGAGCAATAGGAAACAAATTCTTGGTAGGAAAAAGAATACGGTAGGGAATCTCACCATTAAGAATAGAGGAAGGCATTCTATTAATAAAAAAAACAAGTTGTGGAAACAGCATCCGCCCAAAAGGTTTTCGAAACATGCATTTGAAATGATAAAGCATGGATAGTTTCATGTAAATGCTTATTTTTCCGTTCTGAAACACTATTTTGAGATGGAGTGCCAACACATGAAGGCGGATGAATAATGCCATGTTCACACAAGTAAGAGCCAAGAGAATGAGAAAAATATTCACCCGCATTATCAGTGCATAAAGTTTTGAGAGAGACATAAAACTGGTTTTTTATTTCAGTATGAGGCAAAAAAGTGAGATAATTACTCAGAACGATTTTTCATTAAATACAACCAAGTTAGACGAGAATGATCGTCAACAAAAGTAAAAAGATAACGAAAGCTTGTTTAAGATACAACTGGACCCGGACCCCAAATATCAGAATGAACTAACTCAAATGGAGCAGTTGCTCATTTATCGACTCAAGGACTTGAACTAAGACGATGAAATTTAGCAAATTGACACGAATCACAATTTAAAGAGGACAAAAACCTAAATTCTGAATAAAGTTTCTTCAACACGAACAAAGATGGATGACCTAAACGACAATGAATTTCAAAGGGAGAAGGAATAACAGGACACGCCACAACTTGTAGTACTTGATGATCAAAGAGATAAAGACCTCCCGACTCATATCCTCTACCAATAATCTTCTTTATCACACAATCCTAAAACAAACAATAACCAAGAAAGAACAAGATAACAGAATTTAGGTCATGAGTGAGTTGACTAGTAGAAATTAAATTAAAGAATAAGTTAGGCAAATGTAACACAAAAGACAAAGAAAAGTTGGGGTAAGGTGAATAGTGTCAGAGCCAAGAACATAAGAGGTGGAGCCATCTGCCAATGTAGCAGATAGAAAAGGGGCAGGGGACACAGTCTAGAAAATAGGCAAGAATTACCTGTCATATGAGGAATAGACACCAATCGGAGAGCTTTCAATGCAAAGGACATGAGTGAAAGCATCATCTAATGATGGAATCTTTTGAGTCAGAGAGAATTTGTGCCTTTGCCATTCCAAATTCAGGTAAGAGTCCATTAAAAAAGATCATAACAACCATATTCTCTCGTTGAGCTTGTTGAACTTTAACATCAGGACTAAAAGGTAACAACAAACCAAGCTCAACAGTTATCTTCTTAAGCCCCATAAAGTAGCTGGTGACAGACTCAACTTTTTATTCAGCAAGAAAAAATTGCATACAAACCTCAAACATTCTATGTACTTGCTCTTTACCTAAATATAAAAAATCTAAAAATTCCAGAAGTTCTTTAATAGACTCACCGTGATCAACCAATCCAATTATCTCACTCTCAATGGAGTTTTTGATCTGAAGATATAAACAGGCATCATCATGAAGCCAATCCTTCTTCTGCTTTGCATATTCTGGAGGATCTTCGGTCATATGATCATCCATATCAGTCTTCTCAAATAGAACAAAATTGTCCGACGACAATCGTAATAATTAGATCCATTTAACTTATGTTTTGAGAACTTAAAGGCTAAGGGAATAACGTTGGAGACTACCAAAATGTTTTTGTTAAAATTTTTTGAAGTCATACACTGATTGTAGTCCACACAAACAAAGAAAAAACTCAATCCAAACTGCTGCAAAATTGGAAGAAAACCCTAAAACAATGGTGTAACCTTCAGTTTTCATCAAACTTGAATACTATTTGATAGACTCAACGACACAGATTGACCGAAAACAAGGGTTCGAGACAGGCCCAGAAGACGGAGGTCAAATCGGAGTCCTCACACACTCTCACGCGCTGCGCGTGGATGATGTGCATGGATATTCCGGTGGCGTGTGAAGCTCACACGCGGTGTTTCACGAAGGTAGACTTGGGCGGATGGAGGTGGCGCTTCTTATTGTATGGGCGGTGTCGACAAACGGTCAGTGGAAGGTAACCTAAACTTAAGCCTAATGGAGGAGGAAGCTAACAACCATTCGAAACCCTAACAGCTCTGATAGCATGTAATCCAAAATTCAGAGAAGTGGTTCTTATTCATATTGAGTCAGAGAAAAGTTACATATTTATATAGAGAACAAAATAAACCTTAGACACTATGTACAATTACAATAAAGGACATACGTTATAACTATATATCATAACAGTTATGACGTCAATTGTTATTTTTCTAAAATTAAGCTACCTCCTTCATTTTCTCAGTTAAGTAAACATTCAGGCATATGGAAAAGTTAGGCAACCTAGCTGCCACCAAATGGGTGTCCAAATGCATTAAACCAATGGAAAGTGTACCTTGATAACTTCTGCTTCAGTCAAAGCCGATGTACCCCCAATGATATCAAAATCACCCTGTTGGAGGTAACAAGCAAAATGCATATGACCACAGCACTGAATTTATAACATTTCAACCAAGAAAAGCATAGATATGGACAGGGAAATGAAACAAGACCATAAAGTTATCCAACTTTCAAAAAGACTGGAATAAAAGCACCATAAAGACATGAAATTAAGGATTTTACAGCAAAGTTGCGAAGAAACCAAAAATTTGACTGAGGTAACCCTAATTGGTTGTCAACTCACTCAACACCTATATCTCCAACTAGTGCTACTTTTAGTTCATAGTTCAACCTCCTCACTTCGAGTAATATATCTAATTCATCTTACAGCATCACATTCACTGGCCTCAATCTAAATTTCCAAGCACCTTGGTTTTCTTGTGGTTAAATAACACATCTAGTCCTTGTACAATTAAATTTCTCTAATTGATCCCTGAATTTTAGAAACTGTCTAAAAACCCCTGAATTTTCAATTTTCTCTATAATAAATCCATAAAAATTGAAAATATCTATCAAACTCTCTAAACTTTTGATGTTATGTCTAATAAGTTCCTAACATATCGGAGATTTATAAAAAAAAAAAAAAAAAAAAAAAAAACTAACCTTGTAGGTATGAGATTGAATTTTATGTATAATAAGATCCTAAATTTTCGATTGCCTTTTTTTAAATGAAACAACACTTCATTGATATTAATGAAAAGAGCAAAAACTCAAATTACAATATCACATGAAACAAAACTTAAACTGAAAAATAAACACAATCCTGTTGAGATTGTGTTAGTTTGATAAGTCTTAGAAGTTGTAATGTTTTTTTTTTTTTAATTTTCTGTTATTTGTGTTTTTTTAATTTTCTGATATTTTTAGTTAACTTTGGGTTTAGTATAAAAACCCCTCCTTGGTTCATTTGAAAGAATAATAAAAATTTCCAGAAAAAA
>JBBPDI010000023.1:589615-611851 GCA_037974545.1 Cucumis variabilis
AAACTACCCTCTTAAGGGGTTTTTATTTTTTAAAGGAAGTGTTTTTCAAAGGTTTTGGGTTTACACACAACCCCCCCCCCCCCCCCCCCAACAAAATGGGGTTGCCAAACAAATAAATCCACCTTCTAGAAGTTGCTCGTTCTATTAGGTCATCCATTTCTCTTCGTTCCTATCTTTAGGGTGATGTCATTCTCACTGCCACTCATCTCATCGATCGAAAGAAGGCATCTCTGTGTCTAAGAGAAAATACACACTTGATTTGCTTACCAAGACAGGTATATTGAGAAGTCGTCCTGCTAACACTCCTATTGGATTCAAATATAAACTAGGAAACTCTAATGATCAAGTTCAAGTTGATAAAGAACAATATCAGCGCCTTGTGAGTAAACTGATTTACTTATCCCAAACTTATCCTAATATTTCCTTTGGTGTGAACGTTGTTAGCTAGTTTATGCAGGCTCCCTATGAGGAACACATGGAAGCTACCAACAGAATCCTAGGATACTTGAAAACGACACGTACTAAAAATAACCCTTGAAATATACACGAGTACAAAAGGACCAAGAAGTTACATCAAGGAACACCCCTACAATCTGAAGACAGAATTCATCAAGTGAATCATTTTCTAAAGTGCAAGCATGATCATTCTACAAAGGCATGATCATATTGAATTAATCTCTTTAGGATTAATGCAGTCAAATCCATGATTTCAGATTTTTGCTTTGAAAGGAACATATTGAATTAATCTCTTTAGGATTAATGCAGTCAAATCCATGATTTCAGATTTTCGTCCCAACCATTTTTTCCTTCTAATATTCGTGTATTATGGGATCATGATATTTTGTACTTTCTTTAGCTCACTTTTTGTTAGATGATATGTAATTAAATTTGCCTTCACTTAAAAGCTTTTTTTGGGTCAATTGGTGATTTAAGATGGTATTAGTGCAAGTGGTCCAAGGAGGTCCTGTATTTAGCATTGTTGTTTCCTCCCCATTTAATATTGATTTATTTCCACTTGTTTGGTCTTCTTCATATTTCGAGCCTACAAGTGAGGGAGAATATTAGATCCACAAGCTTAAACTTTTGGGTCAATCGGTAATTTAAGACTTTGTTTTTTACTCCAACAAGTTTGTTTCTTTGGAATACTTTGGAATATTTTTATAGCTAAAATTACATAAATGAGAAGTTCGTATCTTATTCAAAAGAATAAACAAATAAATAAATCAATTTAAAAAGTAAATTAATTTTGAGAGAGAGAAGGAGAGCAGATACCTGGCTGAAGACAAGCCAATTAAGAAAAGGTAAACGCAGCTCGTGACAAAGTTCAAGTATATCTCCTCCATGGCTCAAAAGTTTGACCGTGTTCCTTCAAAAGTTGTTTGAAAAGATCAGCGTAAGAAGCAAACTATTGAATTTCTTGAAGAGTACAAACAATTCGATTAAACATAAAACCTATTGATCTGCGTAGAGCCATCCAACAAATACATAGAACTCATTTCTAAATGCTTTGCACAATGCAGCCTGAACATCTCCCTTGTGGCATCAATAACATGATCACGAACTTCAGTGCCCAAATCTGTGTACTGAATAGTGGCAGTACCACAATTATGTCTGTCATCTTTCATAACTAATGACTCTTCATCAAAAATAGCATTAACAACTCTGTCGTATATACTTGAGTCCTCCGATAATTTCATTGTCCGTAGAATGTCTAAACACGAAGAAAAACTGCTCAGTCAAGCTCGCCAATCAATATTCAAATAGAATATACTTTCTTTCATATATATACAGTACGACCCAATTATTACCCAATTATCCAATTAACCCCTATTCTTCTTACATCACTAACGAATACAACCACATGACTTGAGTGTGGGCCTAAACCAGAAACTACTAACTAGAAGATGAAGATATAAATGCATTCTAATTTAAACTAAGATCTTGAATAGAGTTATCTGTAAATAACTTGGTGAGGGAGCACCATGAAGAAGCTTCGCCACGAGCAATTTTATAACAGTCAAACAAAGGAAGTGGCTTGTCAAGAAAAATGCAATGGCTCCTTTCAAACAATATTTCTTTTTAAAAACATGTAAATACAGCTTTTCATTGTTGTAATGAAATGAGTTTAATGTTCAAATATAAAATACCAAGAAAGGTGCAATAAAACAGAAACAAAACTAGTAATATAAATACATGATCTTTCTTCTTTTTCTTTTTGAAATGGAAATAAAGCTTTTCATCGATAAGTGATCTAAATCGAAGAAATAAATAACATTCCAATTCAAACAGATACTTTGAATGGAATAATTAGCATAAACTTTAGAATG
The DNA here is from genome assembly GCA_037974545.1 of Cucumis variabilis. Lineage (NCBI taxonomy): Eukaryota > Viridiplantae > Streptophyta > Magnoliopsida > Cucurbitales > Cucurbitaceae > Cucumis > Cucumis variabilis. The sequence goes on from JBBPDI010000023.1 coordinate 591,943, forward strand.
AAAATACCAAAACGTCGTGTTCTTGTTTTTTTATTTTTTATTTTTTTTTTATTTTTTTTATTTTATTTTTGAAAAGGAAACTAGTCTCTAGCTAAAAGTACAAAAGGTTTATACAAAGAGCTAAACAAAAAGAGACCATTTAGGATCAGCAGGCACATTCATGCATCTCAACTAGGTTGACACCCCCCTCTTCTTTAGATGGATGTTTAATCTGTTTGTCTTTTTGGTCCTTGTATTTGTATTTCTCTGTACTTCTTTTGGTTTTGTTTTGCTTTTGCACATTACTCCTTTGCTTTGGTTTTTAGCTTCGTTGGACATGATGAGGGTGCTATAGGGGTGTCAATCTAGTTAAGATATTCAGGTGCATCTCCTGATCCATGGTTTACATGCTCATTGTATAATTCTCTTGTACTATGAGCTTTTGTCTCATTATTAGTACATTAACAAAAAGGTTGTCTACTTTTCAAAATAAAAAAAGTGTTCGGGGAGATATTTCTAGATTTTTTCATGGAAATGCACTCTCTATTAATTAAGTCAAAGATCCTTATTTCAAAATTATGTTGGATTCAGTAACTTAATTTGGTCCTAGATTGAAGCCTCCATCATATCACGTGGTTAGATGTCTTTTTTAAAGAAAGAGGTAGAAAGAATTTACACAAAGTTAGAAAAGTATAAAGTTGAATGGAAAAAATTTAACATTGATGTCCGATGGTTGGATAGATGGGAAAAATTGATCAAGTAAGAGTATTATAGTAAGAGCAAAAGAACATTGGATAAATACAGTTTACAACTGAAACAATGGTTATACTGAGCAAAACAAATATGAAGGTTGTACTCAATCATTCAGAGAAAAGTATATTTCTTATTCACGTAGAGTCAGAGTAAAGTTACATATATAGAGAGAGAACAAATAAGCCCTAGATTCGATGTACAATTACAATAAATGACATATATTATAAATATATATCATAACACCCCCCCTTAAGCTGGAGCAAATATGTCGATCATGCCTAGCTTCTTCCACAGATAGCTTATCCTTGCTCCATTTAAAACTTTAGTCAGAATGTCTCCCAATTGTTCTCCAGTCTTCACATATCTTGTGGACACCATCCCATCTTGGATTTTCTCACGAATGAAGTGACAATCCACCTCAATATGTTTAGTTTGTTCATGAAATACTGGATTTGATGCAATGTGAAGTGCAGCTTGATTATCACATAATTTAGTTGGCACTGTCATACTGAAGCTTATCCCAAATAATAGTTGGTGAATCCATACTATTTCGCACACAGATTGTGCCATAGCACTATATCCAAACTCAGCACTCAAACGAGAAACAACATTTTATTTCGTACTCTTCCATTATACTAAGTTTCCGCCTACAAAGACACAGTATCCAGAAGTCGATCTTCTATCCTCTCGAGATCCCGCCCCAATCAGCATCAGAAAATCATTCAAATCTCGTATGTCCATGATCTTTGTATAAGATCCTATGTCCAGGAGCAGCTTTCAAATAACACAAAATCTGCTTTACTCCAGCCCAATGATCCACGATAAGGGAAGACATGAACTGACTTACAACACTTAAAGACTAAGCAATGTCTGATCGAGTCACTGTTAAGTAGTTCAACTTCCCACTAACCTCCTATATCTCTCAGGATCTTTACATAATTCACCTTCTTTAACAAGTTGCTGATTTGGCATCATCGAAGTACCCCTTGATTTGGCTTCTAATTTTCCTGTCTCAGACAACAAATCAAGTACATATTTTTGTTGAGACAAATAAATATATTTTTTTCTTCTCATCACTTTAATGTCCAAAAAATATTTCAATTAGCCCAAATCTTTCGTATGAAACTAACCCTGAAGGAAAGTTTTGAGAAACGAAATACTCGATGCATCATTTCTAGTAATAATAATATCATCAACATATACCATTATCAGATCGGTGATCAAAAACAGAATGATCAGATGTACTCTTCTGCATACGAAAGCCTACAAGAGCTTGACTAAACTTACCAAACCACGCATGTGGACTTTGTTTCAAACCATACAAAGATTTTCGAAGGCGACATACTTTATCACTCTCCCCCTGAGCAACAAACCCAGGTGGTTGCTCCATATAAACTTCCTCTTGAAGATCACAATGTGGAAAAGCATTCTTAATGTCAAGTTGATGTAAAGGCCATTTATGGGTAGCAGCCATGGAAAGAAATAGGCAGATGGAAGTTAATTTGGCAACTGGAGAAAATGTATTTGAATAATCAGTTCTATAGATTTGAGCATAACCTTTGGCAATAAGGCAAGCTTTCAATTGAGTCATTGTTCCATCAGGATTCACCTTGACAGCAAACACCCATTTACAACCAATGGCCTTCTTTCCTGCAGGACAAGATACCAAATCCCAAGTACCATTATCATCTAAAGCAGTCATCTTCTTAAACATTGCATTTTGCCAGCATGAGATAAAGCTCATGAACAGTGTTAGGATTAGATGTGGAGTCAAGAGAAAAAGCATATGTGGGGGGAGACAACTGGTGATAGGAAACAAAGGAAGAAAGAGGGTAAGTACACTTGCATTTACCTTTACAAAGAGCAATGGGAAGATCATCCCTTGGTCCAGGACCGCGTGATGAAGGCATTGATGGAGGACATGAGTTTGAAGGTTGTGGTGGAGGTCGTCAGGAGAAGACTCGAGAAAGCAACAGGCAGGAAAGAGGTGCATCAGTGGAAGAGGATGGCATGGGAGAGGTAACCTCATATATAAAAGATTGTCATCCTCCCACTGACACGAGCTCAATGGTGATGAAGTAAAGGGTGTATCCTAAAAAAATGTAACATCAGGTGAAACAAGATATGTTTTAAGGGTAGGACAATAACAACGATATCCCTTTTGAACACGCGAATAACCCAAGAAGATTCCTTTCATGGATTGGGGATCTAACTTAGTATCAGAGTCACTTGAATTACTAGAAACAAATTTCAAATGTGGATAATGATAGAGTTTCTTAGAAAATCAGGCATGAGTAAAATTAGCATGTTCGAATTCTTCTCTAAATCACTTGAGTCAGAATTCCAAAACTGCTTTTGGAAGTACAATTGATTTTCTTATCTATACAAACTACTTTGTTTTATTTTTTTCTTCGACATCTTTGATCAATATTAGTCCATTATTGCAAAATTTTAAAAAAACTTTGGTTTCTTCTTTCGACGTCTTTAATCAATAATAGTCCATTATTGCAGAATTTTAAAACATCTTTGGTTTCTTCTTTCTTTCGTGGAATTTCAAGGGTTCCTTTCCTCCTAGTTAGATGTAGTTGTTCACCAATGAGCACAAACCACGAAACTCACTCTTTTGGTCGGCATCACCAATAGTTTTCCAGTTTTCAACTGACGGCAGTCAACACTAGCCCTGATACAAAATTGTTGTAGCCTAAGTATTCTCAACAAATCAAGATGTTTAATCTTTTATTAGAATGATAATAATTGTTTCATGCAAGTGGCAAATACACCTATAGAATTTAAGTACCAGTGGGTAAGAAGAGAATTAACCAAGAATATTACCCAATTATCCCTCTCTTGACATTCCCATGCAAATAGATGATCGAGGAATTCCTTCTTCATCCTCCCTTATGGAAGAGAAGCCTTTTATGGCAAGTTGAAATATGTACCATTTTGTAGGGTCATTGGGATGGGTGGAATATTATAATTTAGTGACCACTCGAGAGATATCCATGTGAGATTTGATCATCCCTAGGATACTGTGCATCCTTATGAGCTTATGTTAATGATCTCTTTTGTAATTATCCATTACATCTTTGTTCTTTTCATTGGAGGTCCCCTTTGTACTTTGCCTCTCTGGACTTATATTTTGTATTCCCTAGTAGTCTTATCTTTCTTTCTTAATAAAAGCTTAACTATTCATCAAACAACAAATTTATAATGAAAAGCTAAAATTATGTTCAACGGAAACAAACCCTAAAAGGAAGTGAATGAAAGAAAACTACAAAATAATCTTTCTTCCTTTATTTATTATTTCTTTATGATGAAAATTTATGCTTTTGGACTCTAAGAATTGATTTAGGCTGTATTTGGGTCTTGAGTTTTCAAACTCAATAATTTTACCCAAAGAATTGCATTTGGTAGCACTTTTGGTCCTTTTGTCAGTTTATCTATTAATTACTAAGGAAAAACTAACTAGCATTTGTTTTCTATAACAAGAGTACTTTTCCTGACTTTTCAATTAATGAATTTTAACAAAATCATTTTTCTCTTCTTTTTTTTTTTTTTTTCCTTTTTTCCTTTTTTCCTTTTTTCTCTCTTCTTCTTTCTTCCTCTCTTCCTTCCATCTTCTTCCCTTCTTCAATCAAACGCAACTGTCATCATCAATTGTGGCAATGGCTGACGGTGGTTGCTCTGCATGGAAGAGGGAAAATATGGAAGGAGTGGGAGAAAGAAAAAGGACAGGAAAGAAGAAGACCTCTTTTAACTTTTGGCTTGTCTAAATTTGAGGTCACACTTAATTGTATACAAAAGACTTCAAACCACATAACAGAATAACCAACTTACTATCTAACAATTGGTACTCCATCCTTGGAGGAAAGGCATGCTGGAGAAGTTCCAAGGCTGAAGGACGCTCAGATGGACTCTGAGACATTAAACGTCGTAACAAGGATGCTTGTTCAGAAAATTCAGCGACCCACGCAGTTGGAAGTTCTCCTTTCTGCTTTAAATCAGATAGAACGAGGTGTCTTTCCATCGCAGTTGCAAAGGGATGCCAGAGTTCAAAAAACACAATCCCTAAACTGTACATGTCAGCCTGTAATCCACAAAAGATTCAACATCAACCAACCATGCCCAGATACATGAAAATATAATTGCCAATCCAAAGTGAACCTAAGTACAAACTTACTTTTTCATCAATCTTTGGCCATCCTTGTTCGATTTCAGGGGCTGTGTAAAAGTAGGTCCCAACTTGACCAGTACCATCGATTGAAACTCCAGTTGTATCGAGAGGAACACCTACATCCTGATCTAATTGCTCCAGCTTCAAGAACTTGGCTGCAAAAAAAAGGGACAAGATAGTTATTTAGCTCAAACAGCAGGAAGACTCGTGAGCCTGTAAACACTGAATAGACACGTCAGCAAGACATAATCATCCCAGCAGCGTTGAAAGTGCCAAGAAAAGATTAGGGTTTTGCCATTGCAACTTGTGTACATCAAACAACGGTTCCTATAGTTCTAATCGATATTCAAATAGCTAGCAATACAGTGCCATACACATGAAACAGATAAAGATGACTTCAGAGCATAAGATCTTCTGGGAATGAGACCAGGATTGCTCCACACTCTTTGTTATAGTGAAAAGATTCTATCAATTCCTTGTTCCAACAATATCTTTTGTTTTTATGCTCTGTATTGATGTGTCAGGTGGTAAGAAGACAGTTTGGTTGGCTTTTGTGTTCGCGTTTTTTGGAATCTGTGGGTTGAATATAATGGTCGTAATTTCAGGGACACTTTCTCCTCTTTTGATCATTTTATGGATTTGGTTGTCTACCGTGTTTTATTGGTGTATAAAAATAAGCACCTATTTAGTCATTTTAGTTCAATTGGAGATTTTTATTGTAATCACCTATAGGTGTTAGAATTTTTCTCTTATTTCATTTATCAACCAAATGTTTCTTTATAGATAAAACTTAAAAATATATAAAAATTTGGGGAACATTATCCCAACTTAAGGGTACCAGTTATGTTTAACCTTAAACTTGTAATTTGTAAAATTGGAATAAGTGATTAGATTTCTTTTTATGATTGTGGGTAGGCCAACTTGCACTCAACTATTTTCTTGAGACAGCTGCTTGACCTTATACATTTGCTTTTTAATTTTTCATCATCAACAATTCCAACTACCAATGATATCTTGTTTTGGCCACATAACACGATATCATTTTAACTTTTCACCGTCAAGAATTCCAACTACCCACCCAAGAGACCAGAATAATAAGAGTGCAAGAACACATAAGTCTCGAGCTTGCCTTCCGCACGTCAAGAATTCCAACTACGCCTATATTGGCCATGCCACTTTTCTACTAAAAGAGTCTCTCAAGGAAAATGTAAGCTTACAGTAAGAAAAATATAGGCGTAGAAAGTTAAAATTGCATTGAAGGACATAAATCATACCAAGACCAAAATCCCCGATTTTGATATCATTGCGGGCATCAAAAAATATGTTACTTGGAGTTAAATCTCGATGAATGATCCCTTGTCCGTGTATATGTGCCAGACCTTCCACAATTTGATGGAATAAATGCCATGCCAATTCTTTATCAAAACGAGTATATGACTCAAAATCATGGCGGAGAGTCCTTCAAACAACAAAAAGGAGAAGACAATAATGTGGATAAAGTATTAATGCCAATAAATCCATTTTAAATAATCCAAAAATTAGCATTTGACTAGCAATACGGTGAATACAGTTACAACAAAAGAAAAAAGAAGCAAGCAAGAGACTGCAATTAGTAAAGAACAAAATTTATAAGCTAAACTTGGTCAAAACTCGCATTTATGTCAACCTTTTGAGCCTCGATCATATTGAGCTTTCTATGAATTGAATTTAAATCCCTTCACATTCTGAAAGAAAAAGCACTCGACAAGGCTCATTGTATGGTAGATGCAAAAGAAGAGGTTGCAAAGCTTATGAAAAATTCTACCTAGGGCAATATTCCATTTGGATATAGAGATATGTTGATTCCGTCTTATTCTCATGCTCTGCATCAGTTGCACTCGCACCTCTATAGCTGAAAGTAGAACTCAATGGAGTCATCGAACCCCAAGCCGCCTCACCATAAGAATCAGAAACACCACTTTCATACCATGCCTGAAAGGTTTGAATATTAATGTTATAAGACCATCTATACTTCACAAAGCACTTTACGGAATGCCTTTTCAACAAATGTGTAAAAGTACATAGTTTATCATGAAAAAAGAACAAAAAGAACCAAGGGAAAGTACAAGCTAAAACTTGAACAAAGACTATACTCGGGTAACATAAATATGATGGAATTCTAAAAACAAACCCGAGCAGAAAATAACAAGCTAATCAAAGCCACTCAAAGACAATACATCAGTAGAAAATAATATGCAGCTTCTCCAGCAAGATGGAGAGCAGCTTTTCCAGCAATTGGTATTTAGCAATTTTCTATGCAAAAACTGTAAACTTTTTCTCTTTTTGGCGGCTAAGAACCGATGGAAAAACTTGGTGTTCACATCCAGTTTAATTTACTTTTCTGAATAAGGTCTCTTTCCTCCCTCCTAGATAGTTCCAGAAGGTCAGCTTCCATCAACCATTTTAGGGTAGTACTCTCTGTTGCCAAATCCAGCTGCTCATCCTTGTCTTCTTCATTTTCCAAAGCCTTCAGCAAGCTTTCTTCATTATGTTAACAAGGCTTCCTGCAAACAGTATTGCATTCAGCAAGCTTTCTTCATTATTTTAACGAGAGAATGTATCTTCCTTTAATGACTTCAGACACAGATATTTTACTTTAATCCCACATAGTCAACATTCCTCCAAATCTACCGGTTGATTTAATATAATCCCAACCAATATCCTTCGAATTCCATAGAGCCTTAATTAAGGAGTTGTCAATAGTCTTTTATTTTGTCTCCTAAATTAGAACATCTGGATAAGTCAACTTCAGTAGTCCTCTGAAGGCTAATTGTTTTGATCTACTTAGGATGCCTCAAGTGTTCAACGATATGACTTTCATGTTTCGCTTATTCAGATTTTCCTTAGATAAGATCAATTCCACAATCAACAATGAAAGGGACTAATTCTGCACGAAAGCTTTCTGTCAATTCTCTACAGAAAGCCTTGGGTTCAGGGGTAAGAAATAACTTAGGAAGATCTAGACCCAATACATCATGCAGATTATTTCACACGGATTTAGCCAACGCTTTGTCTCTCTCCTCTAAATTAACAGGTTCTAATTCTTCATTGCTGGTACTGACTAAGGAAACTTCATCATCTAATTTTTCTTTTCCGGAATTTGTAATATTTGATGCTGAATGCAGAGTACCTCGCACCAAATTAATGCCTGAGTCTGAAACTTTTATACGAGAGATTAAAATTTACGACATGTGAGTTTTATTTTCTGACCTTTAGCATTCTAATCGAAACATTTGAATTTTTGTCATAGTTTTCCTCAAGTAAATCAGAATTCAGGAGGGCAGTCCAAGCATTTTGGAATGAGATTCTTCCTTTGATGTAGAATTTCTGGTAGTTCTTGAACTTCTAGAGGTCCTTAACCACTGTTTGAACAGGGGATTTTCTGTTTGGTCCTTTTTTTCCTTAACCTTAAGTTAGTTTTTGTTGCCCAGAGAGATAGGCTGTTGGAGTGCTTCATTAAGGGGGAGAGAGCCATTATCTTTAATATTTGTGGGCCCCAACTCTTCCTCGTTGGCATACCAGAACCCATGAGATCCTTTGCATGCTGCTTTTGTGGGACCCATCAAGTTGGATTTTTTCTTATCGGCGGCATTTAATTCATTTAGGGAGCTGTTGAAAGATGAAATTTTGGGAGAACAAACAGCATTCACTTTATTGCCACGGTTTTTCTCTTTCCTCCATAAATCCTTTGCCTCTTTCCCCACGCATGGCTGTTGCTCTTCTCCTACTGAAGTTGAATTTTGGCGCTTGTTATGCTCTTTTTTCTCCGGCGAGTAGGCCGGCCAATCGAAAAGTACAGCACCAGTCATACTTTTTTCTCCTTCGAAAGGGTTTCTATAGATTGTCAATTTCCTCATCCAAGGCTACTGCATATAATCTACATAAATCAATAGGATTAGTGAAGTCACTAAGTACTAGGTCTTTTTAATCAACTGTGGAGCTTCAGCCGACTCAATATCACTGAAATTAAGGAAGAAACTTCCTCTTTTTTGAAAAGGAGACAGCCTCTCTATTAATATCAAAATAATAATAATGAGACAAAAGTTCATAGTACAAAAGAATTATACTATGAACATGAAACCATGGACCAGGGGTGCACTTAGTTTTGACACTCTCATAGCACCCTTGTCAAATACAACCAAGCTAAAACCCAAAACAACGGAGTAAAGCCCAAAGGTAAAACAGACACAAAAGCATTACAGAGAAATACAAAAACAAATACAAGACTAAAACAGATTAAACACCCTTTTAAATAAAAGGCGACCAAAAAACTCGCACCGAGACAAACTAGAGATCAATGGAGAAAGAACACCTGAGGAGTCTGAAAAGTGGAGACTTCACTGGGGACTTTTGCTAAGAAGCTTGCATTGAAAATAACTCTAGAATCTTCCCAAACACAAATCTGACAATAATACAAAACAATTGAGAAGAAGCAAACAGGAGTTGTAGGGAGTCACTAGCGGCAGAACATAAGAGCAGACTGAAGACAACTGCCACTAACTTTGATCAATTATAACCCTTTTTTTATGGTGATACTACAGCGCCAAAGGGATCTGAATTCACTCACTTCTTTAACCTTCAAAATTACTTGATACAAAAGAGCCAAGAAGCTACTTTCTGATAAACAGCTAAACATCTTCTTCTTTCACAAGTCATACTGACGGTTGGAAATCGCCACGCCAAACTTAATTTAACCAAAAGATCAATGCTCCACAATGAACTTTGATAAAGAAATAAGTTCCAGACAAATACACCGTTCTTATGATCATACAGACCATATTCAAATGTGATCCAGAAATCTTTTTACAAATGGTTCACAAACAACAAAAGAGCAAAGGATCTTTGCAAGGAAATGAGAATTTGGAATAAAACTTTACTTTTTGGAAGGAAGAAACTTCCTCTTAGAGTGTTCTTTATCTCAATGGTGGCTTGTATGAACCCACATAAATTCTTTCTCACTTGAATTCTGGCTTTAGAACAATCAATAAGGTTAAGGGTATCCAGAGCTATTTCTTCCAAACCACCAAAGTACTCACCAATTGCTTTGAAGACGTCTTTCCTCCATAAGTTAAGGGGAAGGTTGTTAACTGAGATCCACCCTCCATACTCTATACTATGTGTTGCTCTGCTATGCTTATCATCATCCCATTTTTCAAATAATAGGTGAAATTTTCGGTAGTTAAACCATTTTCCAAGTGTGATAATTACATCTTCAACCTTTCCTTTTGTTACTTTGATAATGGCTTTATTGGCATATAACGGGTTGATGTTGATATTGATGTTGAACAAGTCTTCAAGATGGGCTTTTATGTCCTTCCGTTCATCGAAGGCAAATAAATGTGATAATATCCGAAGGTTAGAGAAGTCTTCCTTAATGCAATTGTCTAATTTTCGGACCCAATGCCTTTCGCCCAAAATTTGAATTTTTTGGTCTATGCTTGATTGAGAATTGTTCATGGCACCCCTTATTTTATCTGCATAGCTTAAACCCATGGAGTTTGTTGGAGGAGGCCGTGATTTTGTCTTCAGCAAGTCATGTTGTATGGAGGAATGCCACTGTTTGTATTTATGAATCAACAAAAAGTCCTTGATCATATTAAGAAATGAAGACCATCCCTTCTTAAAATCATCTGAAAAGATGTGAATAAAGGAGAAGTCCATGTATCCCTTTCGTGCTACACACCTCATGAGCCATCCTGAAGGAGTTTGAAATTAGGTTAGCCTTCCAGATTCACATCCTTCATTTTTGTTTGCCAAAAAGAACTTCCAAGAACTTCCATTCTGGTTCTTTCACTAGATTCATAATAGCTTCCACGAACCATTCAAGTTGGAGCTTAGACACTTTAAGAATTTTTCTGAAATCTACATCCTCAATATGGAAATATCCTCTTTCAAATCATATGCAGTAAAACGAATCTTGGATTTTGAAGCTTTTCACCTCCATGTCTGAAACTACTTATCTTAATATTTGAATATTTAAATCAATGAATATTTCTTTGTACACCATTGTACTTAATCTCTTTGTATTGTCGATTCATTTTTTTTATTGAAGAGGCTCGTTTCCTTTTTTTAAGAAAAAAGAATATTTAACTCGGTGCTTTACAAAAATGGTGTGACATCTAAATATAAATTCTATGCAAAACATTTTTTCAAATAGATGAAACACGCTATCTACTAACGGTGTGAATTGTGATGCTGTTTAACTCCATCTTCGAACGTGTGTAGGAGGAAGGTCAGAAGTAGAAATATAGTTATGAAGGGTTTTAAGTAGTTTTGTGGTTTGGAAAAGTTTGTAAAGAGAGTTACAACTTACCAAGTTAGTTATGGTGGTTTTTTCTTTTATATATTGTATTTTGGTATTTATACATTGTGTCTAATATTTTGAGTGGTCTAAGATATTTTGGGAGAAAAGATTGATCCTCTCAAATTATCATCAATGTAAATTTTAGATTACATATTGTATAAAGGATTCCTATCAAGTACTATCCCAACAAGTAAAATGAATCTCTCAAAGTAGTGGAAGCATTAAATAATGTCTCAAGACACTACTTGTAATATGAAAAGAAACTTTTAGAACACTCACCTGATAATACCGAACAACATGTTGATGTTGCAAACGGGAAAGAGTGGCCACCTCCCTAATACCTCAACAAAATAAATCCATAAACATATTGCACAAAGTATCAAACTACGAAATAAAGTTGTGAATGAATTACGAAAAGAAAGTAAAAGGAATATTTGGTGGGCAAGCCCTCTTTATCCTAGGTATAGTACCAAGCTACAATGGTGATAGCTTTAACATAGTAAGGGATGGCCACTCCAGCCAATGTGTGACTATTGCAACATCCAAGAATATGGATAATTTTTTTTTTTATTTGAAATGAGAGCCTCTCTATTAATATTAAAATAATAATAATGAGACAAAGCTCATAGTACAAGAGAATTATACAATGAGCATGTAACCATGGATCAGGGGTGCACTTGGTTTAGACACCCCCATAGCACCCTCATCAAATGCAACCAAGCTAAAACCCAAAACAACAAAGTAAAGCCCAAAGGTAAAACAAACACAAAAGAAGTACAGAGAAATACAAAAACAAATACAAGACTAAAACAGACTAAACACCCTTTTAAATAAAAGACGACCAAAAAACTCGCACCGAGACAAACTAGAGATCAATGGAGAAAGAACACCATGAGGAGGCTGAAAAGTGGAGACTCCACTGGGGACTTTTGCTAAGAAGCTTGCATTGAAAAAAACTCTAGAATCTTCCCAAACACAAATCTGATAATAATACAAAACAATTGAGAAGAAGCAAACAGGAGTTGTAGGGAGTCACTAGCGGCAGAACATATCTATTGGATTTGAAAAATCATGAGTAGATAAAATACGTTGTACTTTGCTGGGTAGCTTAAAAACAGAAATATCCCCAAAATTCAAAAAAGTGTTTCCTCTTCTTTCATCAGAAATCTCAATAGTTGCTGGAATGAAACCACACTTATTCTCCTTCACTTGAATCTTGGCTTTTGAGACATTAAGGAAGTTGATAGTTTCAGCTGCAATATTTTCTAATCCTCCAAAATGAGCTCCAATCACTTCAAAAGTTTTATTAAACCAATAATCAAGAGGTAGATTTTTTTATTGTAATCCACCCTCTATAGCCTTTCGAATGTATTGGTCTTCCATGTATGAGATTATTCCACTTTTCACTTTAAATGAAAGGCACCAAAATATTGCCATTTTCCTGGACTTCCAATGAACTTCTTCAGAGGACCACATTCCAATTCAATCAAAGCTGTTATGATATATATATTTATAACATGTCCTTTATTGTAATTGTACATAGACCTAGGGTTTATTTTATTCTCTATATAAATATGTAACGTTTCATTTGACTGAAGTAATAAGAAATATATTCTCTGAATTCTAGATTACAAAAGCATTGTTTGCAAATAAAGGGTTGATAATAATTTTTGAATCGAAAAAGAGTTCTAATGCTTCATTAATTTTTACCCAACTATCAATTCGAAAAGCTTTGAAACAACCCAAAGATTATCAAAATCTGCTTTGAAGACTTCCAAATTTGAAAAGAAATTTCTTCAACCTTATACAAACAAGATAATATTATCTATGAAGTTACCTAATTATCTTATGTAGTCCCTTATTGTTTTCTGCTCTTTGTATAGACCTTTTGTACTTTGAGCTGTTATTATCAATAAAGAGACTGTTTTCCTTTAAAAAAAAAAGAAACAAGATAATATTATCTATCAAGTTACCTAATTATCCATAATTACATAACTACATATAATTTAAATGTTTAACCAAGTTATCTAAGTCAATTAAGCAATACGTCTTTAAATTTAAATTTAATTAGTTAATTAATAGTAGTAGTCGTAGTAGAAATAAAAAGCTAAATGAAGTGGGGTAGGAGCAGTGACAAGGAATATATTCCTCGTCCCATCTCCAATTAGCTCACAGAGATTTGTTCTCCACACCCCTCACTTGTTCCCTGCCTACTTGAGGATTCCCCGCCCACGTAGGGAAAAAACATCCCTACTTATAAACTATCATGACTATATATCTTGAAATAATTATACCTTAAGATGCGATCATTGACGGGCAATATTTTGTCCTTGAGGCGAATTTTTTTCACAGCATAATGTCGACCATCTAATTTATTCTTGCACAATACCACGTGTCCAAAACCACCATGACCTGTAACTCATAATAGTCATGAAGAAAAATATCTCGCTACATCAATAGAATGAAAGAAAATAAAAATAATAATCATAATAACAACAATCAAAGAAGAAGAAAATTTTATGTAAAGAAGAAAAAGAAAAAGAAAATTGACTGCTGTGATTCACCACAAAAAAAAAAAAAAAAAAAAAGAAAGAAAGAAAGATAAGTTCATTCACCAAAATTTAACAAAACCTTAAAACAGAGATTAAAATTTTAAAAAATAAATAAATTAAAAAAAAATTTACTCTAGAATTATTAGGAATAATAATTTTGGTCTTATTCACAATGAGAAAATGAGCTTGGTTAAATTAAAAAACAAACAAAAAGATGACAAATATAAATAATATAAATAAAAGTAAAATCTTCTAGCAAACATAATACAACAAATACAAGAAGATACTATTGAAAAAAAAAAAAAAGGAGATACTCAGTATTAGCCTCATGTTGATTAGTTTAACAAACCATAACTTCAGGTCTTTCTTTTCTTTTCTTTTTTTTTTTCTTGAAATGGATAGAAGCCTCTTCATTAATAATAATAAATGAGACTAATGCTCAAAGTACAAGAGTATTATACTAGGAGCAAAAAGTGGAAAAGACAAGAACATCCAAACAAACTAAACAAATAAGAACTCAGGCAGTACAAAAGGTAAAATGACCAACAAACAATTACAAAGAACAAGCTAATAAAGTGAAATCCAACAGAAAAATTAAGCTAAGCAGAACCAAAATGAGGAGAAACTGAATATAAAGAATAATGAAATATCTCTCCCATAAGGAAACCATTCAAATCTAGAGACTTGCAAGAAGATGCAACTAACAACCACGAAGCTGTCATGCCAAAATAGTCCAAAAACCAAAAGAGGCTCAAAAAAACAAGCGTTAGGACTGCACGTTTGGAGGAATCATTCAAACCCCTAGTGTTCCAGCAGACAATCTTCATGATAGCTGGAAGAAAAAATGGGATGGCTGATTTCTAAATTAAGCCAAAATAATTCCACAATAATTAACTATAGACAACAAATTTTTTGATAGATCCAGAGGAATTCTATTTGGAGGGGAGCTGGTGATTTCAGCTGAATCTTCACTACTAACACTAATAGGAGAGGAAATTTCAAGTTGATTCTTGAAACAAATATCATCTTTGTAGGGGGGAACCTCGCAGAAACGATGCCTTTGAGTTAGAGATGGAGGATGTAGAAAAGTTGAGACACTTCGACGAAGAAGCAACATTTACTGACCTAATGAAGCAGTCAGGTTCCTAAACTTTGGAGCCGTACACTTTCAGAAGATCCGGGTTATTGGCAGAAACAGAGTGCTTGATAGGATGGCTCCGCACGAGAACAAAGGGGGAATTTTAAGGTCACAAACCCCATTTAATTCAGATTTTAGAAGGGCAGTCCACACATTGTTGAAGGAGGTTTGCTTGTGGATATACTGCTTGAGTATTTTTGGGACATGAGTATTTACTACCTTTGGCACACTTGAAACAGTTGGTTGGAAGGAGAAAATGGCCCCCTGCACTGACATAGAGTTATTTAAAGTGGGCCTTTTTTCCTTTAATTCTCTCATTTAATGACTCACAAAAGGGCTCTTCGACTACCGGAATTTTAAAAACAGAATCATTAAACGTGGACCCCACTGCCTCTTCGCAACAACTAGCTTTCTTGGATTTGGAAAAATTCAAAAAAGGGGCCTGTTCAGTTGCCCGCTCAATCAATTTATCTTCAACCAAATTGCCAGCCACTGTCGTCTTCTCCGGTGCCAGTGGGGACTGTTCAGTTGCCCGCTCAATTAATTCATTTCAACCTGACTACTGGCCACTGTCGTCTACTCCAGCGTCGGTGGGATGGACGGAAAGATATTAATTAAAGGTGCCTTTCTGTTTTTCGAAGTCTTTCTGTTAACATGTCAGTTTTATGTTTGGTTTTTTATTTTTTCTTTATGTGAAAAGGACACTACACTTTTCATCAAGAGGAATGAAAAGGGACTAATACTCCAAGGTACAAGGGTGACAAAAAAGTATTATAAGAAAATAAACCAACAATGAACATAAAGTAAAAATATACAAAAGCAATGTGCTCTATTGTAAAAAGGTAGGGAATGCATATTACTCTTGCAAGGATCTTCTCGTTTATAAGATGTTTAATAACCTTGAAATGTTTATGCCCTATCAAGAAGGATGAGATTGTGGGCAATGGAAATGGTTGCCTTGTTGTCACAATAAATACATGAGGGCATCATCTGAGGCAACTTCAATTCTTCCAATAATCTTTTTCTCCATATGCCCTCACAATGTCATGGACTAAACCTAAGAAGCATAGGTATACAACACGGTACGAACACAGTGACATTTCATTTTTTTATCCTTTACCTTGGATTTTATTTCAAGCCATTTGATTCATATGTAAACAACTTGTTTACCAATTTGTTTTATATCCATGAGTGTCTGGGTCAGTTTACGTGCACCTCGATCAATCTCACAGGACAACCATCTAACCCAACAACATTTGGGTGTCAAGGAAACTCATAGAAAATTAATTCCAAGGTAGGTGATCACCATGGATTGAACCCATGACCCTATCTTCTTATGCTTTCTTCTATTTTCTATCACAAACGTGCCATTCTTTAATAACAGACTTTCAAATTCTTCGATTTTGTAAAACTAGCATGACCTGTTCATCCATGAGGCCTTTCTTACTGAAGAGATTGAACAAGAATTTGCCACAATATGGATTATTTAACCACTAATCCCCACAATTGTTGTATAAAAAAAATACAAAGAAGTTGTCAATTAACAACGTGAGAAGTCATCACCTACTATGGACCATATACATTACCAATGGTCAAGGGAAATTCCATGAGTTCAAGATCGACAATTAAATATTGAAATTCCATGAGTTCAAGATCAACAATTAAATAATTGAACTACCTCATTTCTCTTGTTTGCCTTCCAATTAGGAATCACTAATGAGACCACCAGGTTATACTAAAATCTCCTCCAATACACCAAGGTTCTTGTTTTTCACAAAACGAGAATAAGGAATGAAGTTCATTTAAAAATGCTCTCTCTGTGTAGTCATTTGGACAATGCACATTGCATTAGTTACCTAAAAACTTTTCTCCATCTGAAATAAAACTTTAATACAAAGAGTGTAACCTCCTTTAACAAATTCCAAATTCCAGATTTTCCGTCTGCTAACATCCCACATAATTACAGATTGGAAGCATCTTTTGTATACCCTTTGGAAGGCTCTCTTTTGTAAATTCTTGGATATTTCATTCAAATAGTTTCTTGTTCAAAGAAATCCAACATAATTAATAAAACCACCTGATCTTCCAATGGATCCAACATTGATCCAACTAATACTGGATCCAACATTTTATCTTTTCCCGCACGCCGCTCATGCCCACTCCATCATGCACAGACACCCACTCCTTCACGCACAAACGTCTTCCTCTCAATCTCGTCTTTTATTCTCATGTCGCCCACCTCCTTCTCCTCTAATCACTCTAATGGCTTTCTCCAATTCACTACGCCACCGAAACTCTTTTCAGAAAAATTCTCCAAAAAGGTTCAGCACTCCAGCCATATGGATGTGCCCGAGCCCAGATCTGGATTCCAAGCCTACAAGCATTTTCAAGCGGCAGCTATGATGTTTGGTGATAAGCCTCCTATTCCTATTATCGCTGCCTTGGGTGATCAATCTGATGGAAAAATCGCTAATTAGATTCCTTCAATGTCCGTGAAGATGAAATGGGAAGGGTTTACACTGCCAATTATTTAGGTTCTCTTGTGATTGTATTTAGTTTTGCTTTGTAGCTCCATTTAATATACTTAGACCTTTTGTGTGTTTTGAGGTGTCAAATTTAGCACAGGTTGTTTTAGTTTTATAATACATGTTTGATCTCATAGAAAATAAATCCAGTGAACTTCAAGTATTGTGATTATGCTACTTGTTTGTCTGTATGGGAAAGATCAAGATCAATTTAGGTTTGCAGAAGCTAGCAGTTGGAAGCGAATGAGAATCTTTACTATTCTTCCAACCCAAAAAATAACGGTTGGGTTGGGTTGGGTTGCTCTTTCCAAAAGGGTTGATCAGGTTGGATATTTGACCAACCCGAAATTTCGAGTTGGTCCAAAAAAATGCTCGAACCCAGTCCAACCCAACATGTGAATCACCCTACCTAGAAGGGTATTGCCAAAATGTTTTCTGGGAGGATTATACCCATACATCACTGTGGGACTTCTTTGGCAATTTGTTTGGTTTGCAGTGGAGTAAGCCGTTGTCTATACCCTATAGAAGCTTGGCTGTTGGAATTTTTAAAGGGTGAAGTCCAAAAGACAAAGTAAGATTGTTGTGATCAATGTGTTGAGGGCTATTTTGTCGCCAAGGAAAGAAATGCTAGAATCATGTCAGAGTACAATTCTTTTGATTGTTTTTTAACCTTGTAAAGTTCATGCCTCAATGAAGTAGCCAACACACGCTTTTTTGTAACCATTCCACCTTCCTTATTTTTTTTTCATTTATTCAATGAAAAGTTCCATTTCTTGTTAATAAAATTAAATTAAATTAAATTTAAAAAATGGAACAGGTCGTTTTGTAATTTTGTTGGGGGAAGGACTCCCTGTGCCTTCACCCGCTAGAGTACATGGTTTTCCTTCTGAATGAATCTTTTATCAACTTTTTATCTTTTTGGACAAGAAATAAATTTCTTTGCTAAAATGAAATCACATAAAAAAAAAGACCCGTCCAATGGGACTGCAAAAGAAAACTCTAACTATATAGTCTCTTATCAAAATCATATAGAGAGAGAGAGAGAGAGAAACCATCAACATTATTAAAAATTGAACATTAATAACACGTGCACATGCAAAACGCCAGAACACATTACCAAGGGGCTTTAGCTCCTCAAAATCGTTGAGATAGCGAGAACTCAGTTGAGAAGATGCTGAGCCACCAAAATCAGAAGTCCAAAACTGGGAGAAACTAGTAGCATTCTAGGTAAAACAAAATGTGGAAGAAATAAAATGTAAGAATTGAATTACAAGAGATAATAGAGAGGCAGGAGTATGAAACTAATTTAAATAGAAAGAATTACGAAGTACCATCTGTTCCTGGAAAGCAGTCTTAAATTTTTTATGAAACGCTGAAGATGGCTTAGAAGCTAAATCCAGTGCCGCTTTTGACAGGACCTGACAGCCAAATAGATAAAGATAAGAATTGGGAAAGGACATGGGTAAGGAATAATTATTGAGCATACCCCCAGATTGCAAAGTTCAGATGCCAATTTTGGCAGAGCATCAGCCAATGGTCCTTTAGGGGCACATGCAAGATGGAGCAGATGAACCTAATGATAAAAAAATCAAGCCCGTTCACACATGGGATTAAGTTTTTTTAAAAATTAAATTCTAGGGTATAGACACAGAAAAATTTAGAAAGTGACAAAAGAATTACCATCATTATATCCCTATCAGTGGTTTGGGACTCCTGTTCATTACTAAAAGAAGCAAAAGACCACTCTGAAGGCTCACTTTCAGATCTATGACCATCACCTTCAGCAACATCAGATGTGAGAATAGAATCTAGTCCGGAGATAAGAACTTCATGCTGCAGGAAAAAAAAAAATCTTTCAAGTAAACGAATAGCGTTGCTCAACAACTGAGCAGTCAAGGTGCATAAAGTAACTACCAACCATCGAATCAAGCATAAAGAAACTATCAACCTTACATCAACAACCAAAAAATGTGTATGTGAGAATTCAATTATTTATCTATTACAAGGCTATTCGTTACTTTTATAACAGGGTTTTTATATCTTACTTCCATTCTCTTCCTTCATATATGAAAAGCAAATTTACTTCTCTCTTTTTTCAAGACGGAAACAAGTCTTTTCATTGATATAATGAGTGAAACTAAAGCTCAAAGTACAGAGAAAAGAGCTGACACACAGAGATAATAAGGAACAAAAAGGCCAAAACAAAAACAATTAACCAAGACAACGAGCTATAACAAAGGGAGAAGAAAGCAAACCAACATCATCTCAAGAAGATTATGTATACCATTATAACCCACACCCAAAGTGCATTCATAGAAGGAAGACAAATTTTAGATCCTAGTCTTATTGCAAATAAAGTAGACGAGGATTATAGGTCTGTAACACCCCGAACTTTAAGGTAATATTTCTATTTTGTTTTGTGTATTATATCAAATTTTTTGGTTT
>JBBPDI010000023.1:616493-629215 GCA_037974545.1 Cucumis variabilis
ATTAAGAATTACAAAATAAATCAATAACTCACTTTATCCTCCATAAAATCTAAAAGCTTGGTTTCTCCTAAAAGTTCTATATCTCTCTATTTTCTCTACCATTTTTTAGTCCTACAACCTGGTTCTAAGTTCGAAGAATAGCAGATCAACACTAGTGGTCGTCCCAACTTCAAATTCGTGAGGAAATTACAAAGAGTTCGTGAGGAGAATACAAGAGTAGAAAAGCTTTAAAGGTATGGTTTTCTATTACTACATCGTTGTTTATATTAGGGTTATTATGCATGTTAATTACTAAATTGTTTAGTTGCAAGTAGAGTAAAATTCAATTTTTATTTCGCTGCGTATGTTCCTGTTTTCCTTCACTAATTGAAGAGTAGTCCCTAAATCTAAAACTTTGATATCAATTCACTGTGTTTGGCCATGAATAATCCAAGACACCTATTGTTTCACTTATACTTGGGCAAATAATAGGAAAACTTGTACATAACAATGACTTAGCTATTATGCAATAAAGAGGTACATAGTGAGTACTTCGAATACAATGATTGTAACACCCCAAATTCTTAAGGTAATATCTTTTTATCTTACCTTTAACTATATCAAATCGTCTTGGTTTAAAGATTTTAAGTAAAAGGGGTGTATTTGGTATTTTAGAATTGTTGGGAAAGAATGGTAAAAAGGATTTAGATATATAAGAAATAATAATAATTATTATTATTATTAATTTAATTATTATTATTATATATGATTTAAAAAAAATGAAAAATGAAAAAAAAATCTCCTTCTCCTTCTTCTTCTCCCGCGTGCCCCCCATATATTTTCTTCACCCTTCTTCTGCCCTAACTCATCCGTCGGCCGCCTCTTCCTCCTCCCTCTATGTTTTTGTTCTCCGACGATGAATCAAGCACCGCTGATCTTCGTCTAGGAAAGACCCGACGCCGTGTGCGACCGCTTGTGTCTCCTCTCTGTTGGATCCATGCTGGTCTGAAGCTTGAACCGTCACTCGTTCATCCGACCTCATCTATGCCTCGTCGTCTGTGCTTTTTCTTCAACCACGAACGCTGCCACTGATCGCCCAGACCTCCTCGTCTGCCGTGAACCCCACCGTTCTACCGTCACGAGTCATCCCAAACAGTCAACGTCGTGTCTTTCCTTCGTTTCTATCCAGATCTGCGCCGGTCTCTGTTGTGAAGCTAACTGCCAGTTCCATTTTTATGCACTCTTCCTCGTTTAGGTTCGATCACTGCCATCTTTATCGTTACTGTGAATGGTTGGAGTTTATTGATGAAATTGAGGTCGCGTTGTAATTGTTTCAAAATTTGTTTAAACGTTGTGGTTGGAGTAAGTTGATTAATTTGTTGTTTGAATCTTGAAGGTGTTGAGGGTTAACGTGGGGTCACTTAAGTTCACAACCAATTAGAGAATTTTTGGAGTTCGGTTCATCAATACCTTGGTAAGCAAATTTGTTACCTTGAAGAAATTAAGGGAGAGATTGTATCATGGAAATTATTGAATCCTTTTATTCTCTTGACTAGGTGTTGTGGGATATAGTTGTTCGAGGAATTTTGAGTAATTTCGAGGTAAGGGGCTTTCTACTGGACTCACTTGTAGCTTTGAACGTAATGAAATGTGTTGCTATATCTGAATATGAAGAGGATGATGGTTGTGGTTTATGCTTTTGATTATATACTTATGGTTTGTTGCATGTTGTGTTCGACTAAAAGGAAAAATATATATCTACATGTGAATGGATGCGGACTTGGTATTTTAGTGCATGTTGTGCTGACTGGATATGTATATACATACATTTGGATTCTTATCGTAATTGACTGAATATGTACTTATACACCTATGATTGATGAATGACTGGAATGAGACGACGATGCATTTAGGGGATAGGCTTGAAGGAATAGATTCTTGTCTTTACTGAACGTACAAAACTGTATTAAGGATGTGTTCTTTGTGACTGAGGTGACAGGAAGATTGTACCCCTTGTAGTCGGTGGGTACATAATGGATACTTAGATATTGTGATTGTTAGGAGTGAAGTAGAGTTTATGCAATGAAGTTATGAGATTAAATTGTAAATGGTTGTCAAGATGTTTAGAATGGATCGAGGGGAAAATTATTAGTTATCTAATGTTTAGTTACTTTGCAGGTGTCTTACGGGATCACCACCCTTCTTTTATCCTACGGGATCATTTGACTGATATGTGTTTCTGCAGAACACTAAACTGATTATGCGTCCTTCGAGGCATTAGACTGATTATGTGTATCCTACGGGATCACAAGACTGTGACTATGCAGGGTACTCCATTAGGAAGTCAATAATTTAGTTCCCCTAACGGGACCAGTAGCGGGTCTCTTACTGAGTATGTTGTACTCACCCTCTTATGTTTAATGTTTTTCAGGCAAAGACAAGAAGGAAGGCACACCGGCGAGAGGCAAGAAGGAGGCGTGAATGCCATAGGGAATGTCGTCCAAATTTGCTTTCGCTTATGTTTTATTGTTTCTTTTGGATTTAAGGATGTTTAGAACATGTTGTTGTTTTCTTATAAACTTTACTTTGGAAATGTTGGTTATTTAAAATAGGGCCCGAACTTAGATTGTTTCTTTGAAAGTATGATTCCAAATGAATTTAATATTTTGTGTGAATCAAGGTTTTTCGTTGAATTTAATGACTTCGACTTGGTTAAAAAAAAAAAAGTTGGGTCGTTACAAGGTCCAAAAGGAAAAAAGGATGTATCCTCAAATTAGCATGTAAAAGTCGTACGATAGAGTGGATTGGACTATCATTAAAAAAGTCTTGAGCGTCAAAAACTTTGATCCCAAATTGGATAGCAAAGATGATGGGTGTGTCACCCATCCAATATTCTCCATCTTCATTAATAGAAGACCAAAGGGTCACATTCAAGCTATGAGGGGTGTCAACCTGGTTGAGATGGCTGGGTACACTTGTTGATCCTAATATCATTGTTGTACTTTGTACACTTTTTTCATTTTTTTTAAAATGGAGACGAACTTTTTTATTAATGATAAAATCACAAAGTACAAGAGGTATATACAATGAGAAAAATAAAGAAGCATAAAGCAAAAAGCCCTAGGGGGATCAGAAGGTGCACCCAGACACCCCCTTAGCACCAAAACATCATATCCCATAACTAAGAATGAACTAAGCAAAGAAAATAAACTTAGAAAGTCCAGCAAATTAACATAGGCCAAGACAAGAAAAAAAGACTAAAAAGATGATGTAAAGACAAAAGCAAAAATACAGCTGCTGAGAGATACAAAAATGAGGCTGGAAACAATGCTGGATGAAAATTAAGTGGCTGGATAGGATTGGAAAACTGCCCAGTTGAGATAAATATCTTGAATAGAGTAAGCCTCGAACTCCTTGTTCAAGAAAACCCAAGCTGCTGCACTTCTTTCTGCAGAGAGGACTTCTGAACAGGTTTTTCGTTGTCATGGAATATCCTCTGATTTCTTTCAAACCATAATTCGGATTAGCAAATTTAACCATAATAGACTTGGCTTCTTGGAGAACAGAGGACCCTCTAGAAGCTGAAGAATAGAGGAACAAATAGAGCCATCAAAAACCCAAACAATGTTGAAGATGGGGAAAAATCTGTTCCAGCAAAAAGAGGCAGAAGGACAAAATAAGAACAAATGAGCTGAAGTCTTATTCGCTTTCAAACATAGGGGGCAAACTGAGGGAAGAAACCACTTGTTGGGAGCCTTCTTTTGAAGTATATCAGCACTCTTGAGGGACCCAAAAATCTATCACCCAAATCAGAATATTAACTCTTCGGGGGCTGGAGGACTTCCATAAGGCTTTAACCCTAAACCAGCCGTGGGGTCAATAGACCAAACCTTGTGATCTTCGAAATCAAGAACTTGTCCATCTGAGAGAAGGGAGAGTAATGATTCAAATTCGACAATTTCAGCATCGTTTAAACTTCTTCTAAATGGTAGGGACCAAGAGACGGTAGCAAAATCCCAATGATCAGCAACCAAGCCTTAGGGAAGTAAGGCTATTTTGTAAAGTAGGAAAAAAGGCCTTTGAGAGGTGAGGTTCCAACCCAGATGCCTAACCAAAAACTTGTTCTACTACCATTACCAAGTTTAGTTAATGCTAGAGATTCCACCGACCTACACACCTTTGAGATGCTAATCTATGGGCTCCTTATACTATTTCTAGACCTTCCCATTGTGAACAAATCAAAGGCTCTTTACCGTGTGGATGCTACAAATAATTTTTCTCCAAAAGGCAGAATCTTCCATAGCAAATCTCCAGCCCCATTTTGCTAGCAAGGCAAAATTATGAATTTTGAGGCCTCCAAGGCCGAGCTTTTTTCCTAATCAATGAAAATTTTCGTTTCCATTTCATGAAAAAGATAAAAAGGGGGGGCAATTCGTCACGGGATCCCCTCTCACCCTTTTTGTGCCTTCTTGTTAGTGAAGTATTGAGCTCTTTAAAAGCAAGACTTCACGTTAAAGGCCTCTCCAAAGATTTTTTTCTATTTTACAATTTGGAGACAACACTTAGATTTTCTACAAACATGATGTATGATGGAAAAACTGAAGAAGATCACTGACTTATTTGGGTGTTGTTCAGGCCAAAAAGTAAATTGGGAGAAATCAGCTCTAGTTGGAATCAAATATGGAGAACATTGAATTCACCACAGTAGCCAGCAGGTTGATTTGTAATGTAGGCATCATATCTTTCTTATCTCAGTTTACCACTAGGAGGGTAACCTAAGATGATGTCCTTTGGCAGCTGATCACAGAAAAAATCAAAACCAGGCTAGACAAATGGAAGAGGATATAATCTCTCAAGGGGAGTAAGAGCAACACTTTGTACGTCCATTCTATCTAACCTCCCTACTTAATACATGTCCTTATCTTTATGCCTGAGAAGGTTGTAAACACAATTGAGAGCTTGATGAGAAATTTCTTCTATTAGGGCCACAGGAGGGAAATTGGTCGCTTAATCAAGTGAGAGGTGGTTTATCGTAACCAAAAGGATGGAGGTTTGAGTATTGGAGGTTTAAGGTAAAAAACATGGCTTTGTTAACCAAGTGTGGTTGGAGATACTATAATGAAGAAAACTCGCTTTGGCGTCTTGTTCGATTGGCACACATCTGGTAAAGTTAACCTAAGCCTTAAAAGCCCGTGGATAAATATTTCAAGAACTTGGGTTAAAATTAAAGCGTCAACATCATATAAGCTCAACGATGGTAGAAGAATCAGATTCTGGTTGGCTGTTATGATCTTATAGTATGCTCAATAATGTTATGATCTTTAAATAGTAACAATCGAACTTGGCTACAATAAACCATGTTTTTTACCTATAATTGGAGGTTTAAAGACGAGTGAAAACATGGCTTTGTCCTCTTTAAATTGTGATTCATGTCAATTTGCTAATTTCATCGTCTTAGTTCGAGTCCTCGAGTCAATAAACGAGCAAGTGTTCCATTTGAGTTAGTTCATTCTTATGTTTGGGGTTCGTGTCCAGTTGTATCTCAAACAGGCTTTCGTTATTAGTTAATATTGTTGACGATCATTCTCATCTAACTTGGTTATATTTAATGAAAAATCATTCTGAGTTATTATCTCACTTTTGTGCCTTTCATGCTAAAAGAAAAAATCAGTTTAATGTCTCTCTCAAAATTTTGTGCTTTGATAATGCGAGTGAATATTTTTCTCATACTCTTGGCTCTTACTTGTGTGTACATGGCATTATTCATCAATCTTTGTGTGCTTGACACTCCATCTCAAAATAGTGTTGCAGAACGAAAAAATAGGCATTTACTTGAAACTGCTCGTGCTTTATCATTTCAAATGCATGTTCTGAAAACTTCTTGGGCGGATGCCATGTCCACAACCTATTTTGTGATTAATAGAATGCTTTCCTCTGTTCTTAATGGTCAAATTCCTTATCGTGTTCTTTTTCCTATCAAGTCTTTGTTTCCTATTGCTCTTAAGATATTTGGTTGTTTTCGTTCTGTTCACAACGTTTGTCCTCATCATACTAAGCTAGATCCCAAATCCTTGAAATGTATCTTTTGGGTTATCCGTGTGTTCAAAAGGGGTATCGTTGATATTTTCCTACCCTCAAAAGGTATCTTGTTTCACCTAATGTTGTATTTTTTGAGGATACACCCTTTACTTCATCACTATAGAGTTCATGTCAAGGGGAGGATGACAATGTTTTTATATATGTAGTTACCTCTCCCACACCATCCTCTTCCACTGATGCGCTTCCTTCCCATCAGTTGATTTCTCGAGTCTACTCCCAATGACCTCCACCACAACCTTCAGACTCATGTCCTCCATCAATGCCTCCTTCATCATGCGATCCTGGACCAAGTGATGATCTTTCCGTTGCTCTTCGCAAAGGTAAACGCAAGTGTACTTACCTTGTTTCTTCCTTTGTTTCCTATCACCAGTTAGGGGTGTAATCGGGTTGGAAGACATTCTCAACCCAACCCATATTTTCAGGTTATATAGGTTGACAACCCAAATAACCCAAATTTAATTTCCATCCCAACCCGTAAAATATGGGTTGGGTCGTCAGGTTTTTTTTTCTCGTTTAAGGTTTAGAAAAACGGAGGTGGACAGCGCTACTGTGAGAGAGAAGACCGAAGAGTTGTAAATCAGTTCATGTCTTCCCCTATCGTAGATCATTGGGCTGCAATAATGCAGATTTTGTGTTATCTGAAAGCTACTCCTAGACATTCGATCTTATACAAAGATCATGGACATACGAGAGTTGAATGTTTTTCTAATGCTGATTGAGCAGGATCTCGAGAGGATAGGAGATCGACTTCTGGATATTGTGCCTTAATAGGTGGAAACTTAGTATCATGGAAGAGTAAGAAACAAAATGTTGTTTCTCGTTCAAGTGTTGAGTTAGAGTATAAAGCTATGGCACAATCTGTGTGCGAAATAGTATGAATTCACCAACTCTTATATGAGATAGGCTTCAATATTACAATGTTAGCTAAATTATGGTGTGATAATCAAGCTGCACTTCACATTGCATCTAATCCAGTATTTCATGAACAAACTAAACATATTGAGGTGGATTGTCACTTCATTCGTGAGAAAATCTAAGATGGGTTAGTGTCCACAGGATATATGAAGACTGAAGAACAATTGGGAGATATTATGACTAAAGCTTTAAATGGAGCAAGGATACGTTATCTGTGAAACAAGTTAGACATCATCACAT
Source organism: Cucumis variabilis (assembly GCA_037974545.1). Taxonomy (NCBI): domain Eukaryota; kingdom Viridiplantae; phylum Streptophyta; class Magnoliopsida; order Cucurbitales; family Cucurbitaceae; genus Cucumis; species Cucumis variabilis. Next base: position 623,727 of record JBBPDI010000023.1, read on the forward strand.
ATTTGCTCAACTTAAGGGGGAGTGTTATGATATATATTTATAATATATGTCCTTTATCGTAATTGTACATACAATCTAGGGTTTTTTTGTTATCTATATATATATATATATGTATGTATGTATGTATGTATGTATGTATATGTATGTGTGTGTGTGTAACTTTACTCTGATTCTACATGAATAAGAAATATACTTTTCTCTGAATTATTATTAAGAAATCAAGACTAAAGCTCGAAGTCAAAAGAGATATACATAGAGCACCAAAACAAGAAGAGACTAAGTAATAGAAAGCGCACTCAAATATCACAACCCCAACTCATCATATTTACCAGAAAACAAAAATAAAACCATCAAAGGAAGATACAAGAAGAGACTGATCACACTAGATAAAAAGCCCCAAAAAATACAAAATCAAAAAAAGGAGCAAGGGGCAGCAAAAAAACAAATCCAAGCAAAACAAAATATAATGTTGCAAAACAATAACGCCAAATAAGCAGACTGAAACTAAAGATCCCCAGATGCTTGAGAGGGGCTGGCAAGACTCACTAACATAAGCCTGCCTCAGGTTCTGTTTGTCGTTGTTAGAGCGTCTTTTACCTTCGGGGAGACAACCATGTGACTTCCAACACTACTCCTTGGTATGCCACTCTTACAATGTTCACAGATAAGGATTGGTTTCCCATTGTGTCTCTCACTGTCATGACTAGGGGACTTTGCACAGAAGGCAGCGGAATCAATAGCAGGGGTCGTTAGACTATTTGTAGCACTGGTACAATCCTCCTTAAGGCGAACCTCAGAACGAACCTTTATCAGGGAGGGTATAGGTCTCTGGCCCAGTATACGCCCGCGGACAATATTGAACTTAAGATTGAGACCAGCAAGGAAAACATAAATCCTGTCAACCTCCTAGATCCTGGCGTATTGTATGACATCGCTAAGACAATTCCAAACAACTTCTCTGCATAGGTCCATTTCGTACGAGATAAGGGAAAGTCTATTAAAAATGATGTCACATCCATTGTCCCTATTTGCATTCGTGAACCTATTTTTGCAATGTATAAACGAGAGGCATTATGACACTTGGAATGCAATATTTTAGTCGTGTCTCAAATATCCTTGGCAGTTGTAGCATACAGTAAAGGTTTGCCGATATGTGGTTCCATACTATTAATCAATGGGGACCGGATAAGAGAATCCTCCCCTTTCTAGTACCATTCCTAAGGGTCTACCAGAGGAGGATGAGGTATCTCACCTATCAAAAAGAATTCTGGGGGACAGATTTATTCCTATTAACAGCGATCGACCTTGTGTCTCCTCAATTCAAAATGTAACTCTTGTTGCTCAATTTACAATGGAGGAAATATTGAAGGCTCTAAAGGCACTTGGCAGCAATAAAGCCCCGGGCCCAAATGGTTTTACAGCGGAATTCCTTCTCAAACACTGGTCTATTTTCAAGGATATGTTCAAATCCTTAATGGATGATTTCCACAGAAACGGAAGATTAAACGCTTGCATTCAAGTGGATCTCATGGATAATGGGCTGCAGCAGAAGTCCAAAATTCTCGGTATTCATTAATGGTAAGCCAAGAGGCCGTATCGCACATCCCGAGGCATCCACCAAGGGGATCCCCTCTCTCCCTTCCTATTTCTCTTAGTAAGTGAGGTTTTAGGAGAAATCATAACCAAGCTTCATAGCAGCGGACAGTTTGAAGGTTTTCTGGTTGGTAAAGACTTGATCCACCTCTCTTTGCTGCAATTTGCCGATGAGACTCTTCTATTTTGTAAGTATGATGTGAATATGCTTTTTAAGCTTAAGGAAGCCATAAGCTTATTCGAATGGTGTTCGGGGCAGAAAGTAAACTGGGAGAAATCTGCCCTCAGTGGTGTTAATGTGGGGAAGGACGAATTGACTCAAACAGCAAATCTACTAGGGTACAAGGCAAAAAAGTTGTCGATCTTATATTTAGGTCTTCCTTTGGGAGGCTACCCTCGACAAAAGATGTTCTGGCAACCTGTCGTTGATCAAATTCACAAGAAATTAGATAGGTGGAAAAGATACGTCTCTAGAGGTGGAAGACATACCTTGTGCAACTCAGTTTTGGTTAGTCTTCCCACATACTACCTATCTTTATTTTCAATTCCTAAAAATGTGGCTGCCTCATTAGAGAGAATCATGTGGGATTTTTTTTGGGAAGGTCATGCTGGCAGCAAAATCAACCACCTTGTTAAGTGGAACAAGGTTTCATCTCCTTTAAAAGATGGAGGTCTCAGCCTAGGAGGAATTAAAATCCATAACTCTGCTTTGCTTGCTAAATAGGGTTGGAGATACTCGAAAGAAGAGTCAGCTCTTTGGAGGAAAATAGTTAGAAGCATCCATACGGAGGTTTTTGATTGGTTCACCAAAGAGAAGTCCGGTAACAGCCTAAGAAGCCCTTGGGTTAGCATTGCTAGAGTTTGGAGGTTGGTTGACTCCCTTGCCTCCTTTAACCTTGTTAACATTCTTAGAATTGGCTTCTGGACAGACCCTTGGGTTGGTAACACTCCCCTCAAGGAGCAGTTCTCTAGTCTCTTTAGAATTGCTCTTTTGCCCTTCGGTTCAATAGCATCACATTGGGACCATGATATTTCCTCTTGGTCTTCGGCCTTCAGAAGAAGCTTGAAAGATGAAGATATTGTAGAATTTCAATCACTTCTATCCCTCCTTTCAACAGAAAAAGTGGTTACTTCCGACGAATTTCGATCATGGTCTAGTGATTCTCATGGACGGTTTTCCGTTAAGTCTTTCATCTCACCTAAAAACAGCCTATCCGATGGATAAACGGCTTTTTTCAGCAATCTGGAAATCAGGCAGCCCTAGGAGAATTAACATATTGATCTGGATTATGATCTTCGGGTCCCTTAATTGTTCAGAAATTTTGCAGAAGAAATCCCCCAATAAATGTCTTTCTCCTTCAACATGTCCTCTTTGCTTGAAGGCTAGTGAGACCCTTCATCACATTTTCTTGATCTGTCCCATCTCTTCTTTTGGTTGGAAAAGGGTTTTCTCCATGTTCAAATTAGTTTAGACTTTTGATCACTCTCTAAGCGCAAATGTGGTTCAGCTGCTGTCAGGTCTTATTTTACCCAAAAATCTCGCATCATTTGGGTAAATTTGTTAAAAGCTTTACTATCAGAGTTACGGTTCGAGCGAAATCAACGTATCTTCTATGATAAAGCAAGGCAAAGGGCAGAAATTATGCATGCGGTAGACCTTAATGCTACAGCTTGGTATTCATTAAAAAGGAGTTCGCTAATTATTCCATTCAAGATATCTACCTCAACTGGAATGCTTTTCTTAATCAAGCCTAACCGTTGCTGGTTCATTTTCTCCATTGCAGTTTTTTCTGACCAAAATTTTGAAGATTTGACGGCTTGATCTTGTTTATTTTTATTTTGAGATTGTATTGTTTATTGGGATTCTTTCTGAATTTTCTGTTCATTGTTTTACAATTTTTTCTGGTCCCTTGTATTGGGCTGATTGTTATTAGGTTGCTGTTATGTTGTGTTGGTTTTGTGTTGCTTTGATGTTTTCTTTCTTGGGATATGATGATTGGCGCTATGGAGGTGTCAACCTAGTTGAGATGTCCGGGTGCACCTCCTGATCCTATAGTTTTCCTCCTCTCCCCCTTTCTTTTTCTTCTTTATTGCTCTCTTTATATAAATCTCTTGTACTTAGAGTTCTTATTAATAAAGAAGTTTTTGTCTCCGTTTTAATAAAAAAAAATACAGTGGGTGGCTGCTGGACATGGGTCTACAGCTGGAGGTGACTAATTGGTGGTGCGTGCAGAGGTAGCAACAGCGTGTGGGGATTGGCGGCAGCGCATGTAGACTGTGGGGTTGAGGAAGGGAGCTGGTTGAAAGTTGCGACTGAAGGGAAGGGTTGGTTGGTAGGTTCTGTAGGCAGCGAAACAGCTCCTCCATGGCGGTTGTGATCCTAACATCGACGACGGCACTGATCCCGATGGTTGTCTCCGCCGTTTGACATCCATCAAGTGTCAAGTCGTCTAGGGTTTCATCGATATCCCGCTCTTATCCATATTGAAAAATAAAGACAAAGAAAGAACACAAGATCTACGTGGACCCCTAGTACATGAAGAAAAACCACAATATATATGTTTCTTATTATTTTCTGATAATAATAAAGGTACAAAAAGGGGAAATTTTATAGGCAACATGAGCCTAATTAAAAGAACAAAAAAAACGGGACAAAGTAAATCTTAACTATCCATGGGCTTTCATCGAGGCCCAAGCCCACTATTTCTAACAATAATAAATTTGATAAATGCATATATTTAAGTGGTCATACCACATGCCACCTAACTTAGATGACAAACTCTCGTGATCATATTGTAGCAAACTCAAACTGTCACCATCACGAGTTCTCTTTTCCAAAATCTGTAGGCACAATTTATTATACAAAAATTTCCTACTTTCCCATCTACAAAGAAAAAGCTTTTGCTAACACAAAATCAGGTCAATAGAACAAAACAAGAGGAAAAAATCTATGAAAATAAAAGAACATAATCTCAATATTATTGAGGTGGTTATCCGGCATAAGAATGTCATGAACAACCTGAAGATGGACAAAACAAAAAAAGTATAATAATAATTAATGAAGAAAAAATAAAATTTTGTCAAAGACGCCAGTAAAGTATAAAATTTTAAAAAGTTAAACAACCAAGATCAAGTATAGTAACCACGTCCAACAATGCTTACCTGCTTCTCACCTTCATTACCATCTTCATTCCTCTGTACGATTAATGATCTTCTTGAATTTGAAGAACTTTTGCTCTGACTGTCACCTTCAGTTTCTTCTTTGAGGGTACCTAGGTTAAAGGAAGGAGACAATAATTCACCTCGTTTTGAATTTTGTCCAGCTAATAAGTTTTGAACTTTATCAAGCTTTTTTTCGTGGACTGCTCCTAGTTTCAAGCTATCTGCTACAAGAGGTTCTGCTAGGGAGTTGAGCTTCTCGTCCATGTCAAAGCTCCAGCTCCACAACTCCCCAAAACCACTGAAGAGGTCTATATAGCCATGAACATAAGGTCCTTTCTTCTCATTTGAAGTTGTCTTTTCTGGAAGCATTTGAGAAGTGCTAGCTGTATGAGAACGGACAGCCTTGCATAATAAGTAGAAAATCACAATCAGCGGACATAAAGAAATAAGAAGAGAAAAAAAATCTGCTTCTTTATTACTCTCAATGTATATCTCTCTTGTACCGTGAGTTTTAATTATTAATAAAGAAATTTGTCTACATTTAAAAAAACAAAAGAAAAAATTAATATACATAAAATGCACTTGAATTCATATGAAATAACCATTTAAGTTTCTTCTTGCAACCCTTTCATGGAAGGTACAGTGTAGACTGCACAGTGTCACAATCGCAACTTTTGAACCTTGGGACAAGCGATTGTGCGGCACTCGTTCGATCCCGTTCGACGAGTCAGCCG
>JBBPDI010000023.1:677966-688412 GCA_037974545.1 Cucumis variabilis
CAATAAACTAAATGTTCCGAGGCTATTATGTAGACTTGAACTTTATGTACAGACATAAAAGTGGATCAAGTTTGAGTATATAGCCTGAATAGTCTATAGTTTATGAATACGGTTGAGCGTCTTATTCTAGGGACACTATGGATACGGTCCGCTTTGTAGTTAGTACAAACGATGTGATCCTAAATCGTTCATGTAGAGACATGGAAGTGGGGTTATCCAATGTAAAGAGTTTACATAAGATGGGAACCATATAAATAATTGCTTTTAGGTTATAACACCGTTGATTTTAAAATCGACTATTTTGTTTATAGATATCCATGTAACTTAATCTTAATCCTGGGTTAACTATGAACTTCTGTTCACACGGGATTATCCTTAGATCTGCATAAGTGAGGGCAGCTCAACGGCACTGGCCCAATAAGCCTCCCATTTCATGGGTAACACCGGCTAGATAGCTAGGAACATAGGGTGCAAGACAAAATTCACTCCTACCCGCTCGAGTAGGTTGTTCTCTTAAGCACTGAATCCAAGTCTTGAACAAGGGGCCCCACCCTCCCATTGACCTGAGAGGGATTAAGTTTATAGGTTGGACCTTAAACTAATTGTTCAATAGTGGATTAATGACACTTAAGGAGTAAGATGTAGTCTCGGGGGTAAAACGGTATTTTGACCCAGCCGAAATTATGAAAAACCTATGAAGGATTAACTTATTGATCATGGTTTTATCAAATGGACACAAATATATCTATAGTGAGGAGAGTGTAACTACGGGACTTTAGTGGAATGACCCGTTAGTTAACGAATGTTGATTAACTCTATCTAAAAGAGTTTAGCCAGTTAATCTTGAATCGTTGGAGCCCATGATCTATAGGTCCATTAAGTTCCGCTACTAGATCATATGGAATACACTTAGAACAATGTGTTGGAATAAGTTAAATTGTTTAAATGGGGAGAAGAGAGAGAAACCGACAAGTATATATGATATAGCCATCGGTTTTCAGATTAGTAATAGAGCTTTGTGTTTAAATAAGATTTAAATACTATAACTATGAATATGGATTCATACTAGGAAGCTCAAAATTGATGGAAATGGTCAAAGTTGTAAAAAGTCAAAATGTTGACTTTTGACTTTGAAAAGTCAAACTTTGACCGGTCTTATATTCAAATGTAATTTAATTTTGAAAAAATGAATGTGGATTCATGCTTGGGATGTCGTAATTAGTTAAGAAGGACAAAATGGTAAAAAGTCAAAATATTGACTTGAAAAAGTCAAAGTTTGACTTTTGATTTGAAAGGTCAAATGACCATTTTACCCTTGGGCTAAGTTAGTGGAAAAATCCAACATTTTGTTGGATAATCCCACTAACACTTAGTAGGATATGTGGCTACAGGAGATGTAGACACCTAGCCCACTAAGTTCCACTAATTGTTAGTGGAATAATAGGTGTTGAGATTTGGCAATTTAATTACATGCATTTTTGCATGTAATTATGTTATAAATAGGGATGTTTTCAAATGTTTTGAGACTTTTGTCATTTTCTAGTAATTTTAGAAATTACTAAATTTTATCACCCTAAAATCTCAACAAAATATTTAGACATTTCAATTTCTTTTTATCTCTTTTTTTTTTCAATACCAAATTGGGTCCCACAACCCGGTTCTCTATCCCGAGAATAGTAAGTAAATTCTAATGGTTGTCCCGATTTGTGTACGTGATTATTTATCAAGGATCTTGGAAGGCATCAAAGGTAATATTTTCTAAACTCTAATTTCTTTAGTTCAGGGTTGCATGTTAATTAATTGTAATTAGAGTAAAAATTTGTTCCTAATTTTCGCTGCGCATGTGTTCCGTTTCCAACACCCATATGCCTTACATCTATTTCCTATATGTAAGCATAATGACTATGAACATAAAATTTACACAAAAAAAGTTATGGACATTCCCATATGTTGACCATTTACAAAATTAACAAAATTATATCCTAGGTGTGTCTATCATATGTACCGAGCTAAAAATTCAGCTCAGTCCACTCGTACTTCATCCAATTCAAGCTATGAGTATGAACTTCTCGTATCAATTTATAAAACATAGAAAGGGGAGTTGACACTTTGTTAAAAATAAAAATTAATCATATTATACTATTTATGACGTTATGTAAGGTAAGTAGTTTAAAAACATACCGAATCAGTAATAATACTTGTGTCTTTAGTCACGATTTCGCGCATGTATCTCATAACATAATATCCACATTCAACAGTACCTACTTATAGAGGACACTACAACACAAAACCAAATAATAATGTATATTATATTATGTGCTAAGTGAAATTGTAAGCTATTTATAAATATATTTACCTTTATCGCTTTCCAAAATGTTTTTCTAGTTTTTTTCAAATTCTTTTGAGATTGAAAAATCGTCAATGCCCTACATTTTCCAAAGTATAGTATAAATCAAAATGAATTAATTTTGTTAGCGATTAAAAAAAACATAAACAGAGTTAGCTTACAAATAAATGAGCCGACAAGTTTTACCTCTCGAACAAGGTGTACAGTGAGATGGACCATTATCGTGAAGAATGAAGGAGGGAAGTACTTCTCTAGTAAACATAATGTAATCACAATGTCTTCTTGCAGCTTCTTTATTTGTTTAACATCTATAACTTTGTTACATATAGAATTGAAAAAAAGACACATACGAGTTATAACATATCGAACATGTTTTGGAAGCACAGATCTGATGGCAATGGGGAGCAATTGTTGTAAGAGAACATGACAATCATGAGATTTTAGACCATTCAATTTTTAATCTTCTATTAACACAAGATTCCTAACATTGAAAGAGTAACCTCGAGGAACATTCATTTCTGATAAAGTCTTGAAAAGAAAATGTTTTTCTTTCTTAGTAAGAGTATAACAAGCAGGGGGAATGAATATTTTCTTAATAGGAATAAGCTAAGATCGAATGTTTAAATCAGCTAAATCATGTCTAGCATTCAAACCATCCATAATTTTTTCTAGAATATCAAGAAGTGTACCTAAAATATTCATGCACACATTTTTCTCGAGATGCATCACATTTAAACAATGTCTAACATGAAGATGCTTCCAATAGGGGAGCTTGAAAAAAGCAGGTCTCCTATTCCAACAACTCTTGGTGCTTCCTTTAGAGTGTTTTCTTTTCTTGTTTATTTTTCCTCATTGAAAGTCGAGATCTTTAGTTTTTTCAAATACAACCTTTCCAGACAAAGGTTCAAGAATACTTTCCAGCTCTCGCTGACCATTAAACTATTTCTTTTAATCATGAAAAGGATGATTATGTGGTAGAAATTTTCAATTTCCAAGGTATGCCATTTTTTTTTCATATTTCAATCGAATTGAAGATGTGTTATCTCCACAAATTGGACATGCCATATACCCTTTCACAATACATCCACTAAGGTTTCCATATGCTGGAAAATCATTAATCGTCCATAATAAAATTGTTCTTAGGTTGAATTGTTCCTCATTATAGGCATCGTAACATTGCACACCACTTTTCCACAAAAGTTTTAAATCATCAATTAATGGTTCTAAGTATATCCCAATGTCATCCCCTGGTTACTTTGGACCCAAAATCAATATTGATAACATCATGAACTTTCATTTCATACACAACCATGGGGGAAGATTATAAATCACCATCACAACTGGCCAACAACTGTACTTAGAGTTCATATCACTATGTAGATTTATTCCATCTGCTGACAATGCTAAACGAAGATTCCTAGGTTCAGAACTAAAATTTGGCCACATGGTGTCAACGAACTTCCAAGCTGGAGAGTCAGTGGGGTGACACAATTTATCATCAATTTATCTTTCACTAGCATGCTAAGTTAAATTTTTAGCACATTCAACACTTCTAAACATCTGTTGAAATCGTGGAATAGGTAGAAAGTATCACATTATTTTAGCAAGGATTTTGTTTTTCTTATTTGCATCTATTCCATATTTCCACCTAGACTCACCACATTCAGGGCACACAATTGTTGGCATATTCTTTTCGATACAAGCAACAATCATTAGGACAGGCACGAATCTTTTCATATTCCATTCCTAGTGCACCTAACATTTTCTTTGCTTCATACATTGATGTAGGAAGGTCATTAGTAGAAGGTAAGATGTCTTTTAACGCTTTTAATAGTTCTAAGAAACTAATGTTACTCCATCCATGTCTAACTTTTATTAGTAGACAATTTGGTGAATTTTTGATATCCTTCATATAACGATTTCTTAGCATCATTAAGCAATTTCTCGAAACCACTTAGATCCTTTGAATATTGTTCATGATCAATTTCCACCATTTCCTTTATATTTCCAACATCATTCCCTTCATGCATACACTTTGATGATTCTCCATGAAAGGATGAACTAGGAAGTTCTTCACCATGCCAAAACCAAATCTTATAACTTTTATGAATGCTATTAAAATATAAATGATCTCTAATATCATTGGCTTTATGTCTTTGGCAATTTCCACACTTTAAACAAGGGCAACGTATAAAAGTATTATTTGTATTGAAAAATTCAAATATGATGAAGTTCTCTACACCCAACTCAAACTCTTTAGATAATCGACTCTTTGACATCCACGATTTATCCATACTTATAATATGCTAATCTTCGAGCTACAAAAAATGTAAACATGAAAAGCAATCCATCATTAAATTTATTGACTTTTGGAAAGAAGGGACCCTCTCTCAATTATAAACATATATACATATACATACATACATCAATTTCTTTTTTCATTTTTCTTAGGTTGAATAATGGAATTAAACAATGTGATATATGTCACAAAATATAACAAATAGACCCACAAAAATTTTATGCCATATGTTATGAATTATTTTGGACCATGAATCACAAAAAGTTCAAGGAGGCGTACAATATAATGAGGATAAGCTGTCTAAATAGGTTAGCTCGATATGGATTATAAAATAGGAAACCATAGCAAGAAGTATGAGATGCAAAATTAGCTTTCTTTGACTTCATTAAATGAGAAATAACCTTCAAGGACCGACCTTATAACAACTATTCATCAAATACGTTCATCTTCTTCCTAAAAAGCTTACTCTACTATCAAACAAACATGGTGGCGACTTTTTTTCTCAAATAATTCCTCCTTTTTTTCAAATTAAAATATAATTTGAAGTTGTTCTTATATAAAATTTATGAATTGAATCAAATCACACATTTATAATAGATAAATATTTTTGAAAGCATACAAACATACATTGTTTATCAATGTCTTAATCAAAGTATACAAACATACATTATTTATATTATACATTACATTTATACATATACACAAAACTTGACTTCCTATTGATATTTATGTAGAAAACTTGTCTTAATCAAAGCATATAAACATACATTATTGCTATTTAAGAAGCAATTTACTCTTCATCAAATTAGCATGCACCAACAATCAAAGAAAGAATCTAGTAGCAAGATGACTAGATGAACTCATGGTATTTATCAAACTACTAAAAAAAATACAATTTCAGCCTGGAAAATGCATACATAATAACACTTTAAGCTAACAAAAATGCACTATTGCTATTTATGTAGAAAAGTTGTGAAACGCAACTCCTAACATTACGAACCCAAAGGATGCAAACAACACACAGTGGGTTGATTTTACTTCTAAACATTGAAATTGTCATATCCAATAAGATCAATTTCATTGAATCATGAGAAAATATTCAATTTCATTCAGAATAGCCTCAAGTGAAACCAGACACTAATCAATTTCATTCAAAAAAGCCTCACATGAACCTAGAAACCAAGTAAACTGATGCAAGAAAAAAAGAGAAGGAAAAAAATTTAATTAGAACAGAAAACAACACAAACCTTGGATCGTGGACAGCGAACTACCATAGGTCGTGAAAAGCAGCGGTGAGCTGGGTCGTGGGAGCTCTGGCAGGCCATGGATCGTGGGAGCAGCGGTGGCCTACTGTGGGTCATGCGAGCATCGACGCACAAGCTGTTGTGGGTCGTGAGAGCACCGACGAGTTGGATCATAGGTCGTGGAAGCACCGACGGGCCGTGAGAGCTTGATAGACCAGTGGTGAAGCTTAAAAAGACGCGACGAAGCTCGATAGTGCAACAACGGAGCTTGAACAGCGCGGAGAGTGAGAGCCACGATGGGTTGTAGATGGCTGAGGATGGCAACGGGTGGAGAGATGGGGAGTTGTGAGAGCCGACTGCCGGTAGAGTTGAAGGTGAAGATGGAGATGGAGATGGAGATGGAAAAAAATCATAGGGGAAGAGGGTTTGGAGAGAAAAGAGGGAAATGAAAAAGAGAGAAGGGGGAAGGAATTTTTGTTTATTTTTTTTAAAATAATTATTAATAAATTTATTTTAATAATTTTTTAAATAAATTTATTTTAATAAACTTATTTTAATAAGTTTATTTGCATAGAAAATTTTAGTAAGATTAGTTATATTAATAGGTTTATTTTAATAGTTTATTTTAATGATTTTATTTTAATAATTTTATTTGATTAAAAGAGGGAAATAAAATGTACTTTTATATTTTTATACTTATCAAAATACAAATATTTATTATATTTGACGTTAAAAGATGTCAAGTAAAATCTACACTATACTTGACGTTGAAAAAACATCAAGTAAAAGCTAATGTAAAATAATTAAAAAAAATCATAAAAACTTTGTTTTCTTCAAACTATACTTGACGTTTTGTTTGCATCAAGTAAAAGTTAGCTATACTTGACACAAAAAAAATGTCAAGTAAAATCTCCCTTATACTTGATGCAAAAAAAAATGTCAAGTAAAACTTAACTTAAAATAGTTCAGAAAATTCTGTTAAAACTTTGCGTTTTTTAAACTATACATGACGTTTTTCCTTTAAAATGGTCAATACTTAACGTTTTTTTAATAAAAACATTAAGTATGTAAAACTACCTAGTGTCAAGTAAAGTAGATTTTGTAGGAGTGTTGGTTAAGTAGTTTTCTAAAGGTAGAATCTTGGGTTGGGAGAATCGGGATTAGGAAGACAATATATCACACCCCCTTCTAGACAATCTTTTCTAAGTGTAAAAGATGGTGTGAAGTTAGCAAATATCGCTCTTCTCTCAATGACACCTACTAACCCTTAGCTACTGACTCCATAGACTAAAATAGTTGGAAACATATATGTATATTCAAGTAAACTAAGACCTCAACAACATAAGTGCAACCCAGCACTCAACCACTGTGGTTCTAACGTAAAGTAAGATAACAAGTCTTGGGTAGACAATATATACATACTAGAAGACAACTTCTAAGCAACTCTATTACTCCAAAATGTAAATATATATATAGACTATATTCATATTCTAAAGTACAAGACATACTATAAAGAACCTAAAACTCAATAGCAGATAGGCAACGGTAAGTTAGGCTCCAAAACCACAATGTCTATCAGAAAAGTGAGAAAATATTTTGAAGACGTGAGTTAGAGCTCAATAAATGATTAATTTAAAAATAAAACATGTTTTATAAGTCTTATAAATTAATTAGAAACATGGCAAAGAACTAGAAATATCTTTTCAACCTTTTCTCTTTCTATCTTTACCTAGTTGGCTATGCTGTGATGTGGGCATGCCCAACAGTCACCATCATCCTTGGGACTACCACTCTCACAATCATCTCTTTGATTAGGGCAACCCATGCTCTAACAGTCATCCTCGTGATTATGGCAAGCCCAGCAATCATGATCCTTATTTTGATTAGGGCAAGCCCAAACACACTCAGTATGTGCACATTCAATATAATAGCCTTGGACTTAATATCTTAATCTTCTTATTAGTGTAAATCTCATAAACTCATGAAATCTCAAAACATGCTTTACTTAAACATGCTTGCTTAAATCTCAAGCTCAATTTAGATTATGCTTAAATACTAGAAATCTTTGCTTCACACTTATACTTAAATCAAACTCAAGCTTTTAGAGATAGATTATGCTTAAATACTAGAAATCTTTGCTTCAAACTTATACTTAAATCAAACTCAAGCTTTTAGAGAGCTCTAGAAATAGCATGCTCATTTACAAATCTCTAGCCTTAGATCTCTTAATACAAATCTATAGTTTTAGATCTCTTAACACAAATCATGGTTGCGTAAACAAATCTCATGCTTAAAACACTTGGAACTTTACTGAAATTAACCCATGCTTCGTAAATATTGTTCTAAAACCATGAATTATACTTAAAGATCTTTAAACATGCTTAAATAATTTAATTATGAAATAATGTTCAAAATAACATTAAAACACATTTTATTATTCACAGATTGTAGCTAACTTCCTTTGGCCTATAAATTTGCCCAATCTCCTCTTAACCTAAAATAAAATTTTAATCTCCATTTAGTCCACTTACATCAGAAATAGCTCAAACATTACTAAGAAATTGCAAAAACACCAAAAAATTCCTAAAATGTCACTTAAGCATTGGCTGGCATGGCATGAGTGGCGAGGTTGCACACCCATGTGCATAGCCCGTCAGGGTACCTGGTCGCGTGCTAACCTTGTGTGATACCTTGTCTCATGCCCCATGGCTTCCTGGCTGTAAACCATAAATAAAAGAGCTCATTCGGTGCAAATTTCTCCTATTATAAACCCATACACCGCCATAGCATTCTTTCACATCTTCTCATCAATTGTTTTTCAGAAAAAAAAATCAAGGGGGAGGCTGCGAAAGGAAGAAGAAAAAGGTTCCTGAAGATTTCAAGGTTGAAGAACGGAAGGGCATTTCAAACAAAGCTTCATACTTGGCAGAAGTTCATTCACACAACACACCTTTAATGTTTTATTGACTGCAAGCTACATAAACAGAATTAAGAGGTGAGGTTTAAATTTACTAAAAGCTAATTCATTTTTAAACAAATTTTATAAAGGAAGCTTGAGTAAATTCTGATGTTCATTGGGTGAATTTTGACAAAGGAAATAGGGTAGGTGGTTTTCATGCAGAATTAGGAGATCTCAGGGTTTTTTATATTTCAGGGTGTACCGATGGAGTTAGGATCTTTATTTGGTATGGTTGGAAAGATTATTCAATTTAATACAACTTTTATGAAGAAACCATGAACCAAAAATGACTAAAAATAAGTTAAATTACAGGGACAAGTTAAAGGGGTTGTGGTACGCGTGATTGTTGGAGTGGTTCAGTTTCGAGGGATACCTGAGATTATACACAGGGAATCAAATTTACATGTCTCAAGGTAAGTTTTAGAGAACCTCAAAATAAATATTTTGACATAAAGAAATTTCATTTTGGTTAAATAGTGAAAGAGTTAAATTTTGTGTTGCGAAAATGGAAAATTCTGAGAAATGTGTTGTGTATGGTTTATTTTTTTTAGGATAGACTTCTTTAGCATTATCCTTAGTGAGCCATGTCAAGCATACTATTTGAAGATTATAATATTTTGGTTTCTAATACTCGGTTCTGGTTGTTTGATAGGCCAAGAGGAAATAGGTCGAATTTACACATCGGGAAACTAGTATTAAACTGTGAGTGACCAAAATCAGTTTTGAAAATATTTTTCTCTCCTAATTATTAATTATGATTAATTGATCTACACATTTATTTACAAGCTTTGAAAATCATTTACATTCCATGGTTATTTTCAAGTATGAGTTTCGAGACTAGATTCCTTAATAAAAATTTATGCTGGCACGTGATTATCGAATGTCTAGAAAGTATTTGAACCACTGTATTACAAACAAAGCATGAGTTAGCAAGTTTTGTTTTAAGAACTACAACTTTTCACTAACAATCTAAGTAAGCTTGAGCTTTACGAAAGATAAAGATAGCAGGCATGTTTTAATGTTTTCACATGATTTTTTTGATGTTTCTATTAACTACATGACTAAGGTGTGGCTATATGGTATCGTTTGCATACAGGTTAGATTTTGTTGTTGACGTTAAGTGTACTCCATAACAACATTTTACTTTAATTACAACTAAACATTTTAGTGATTAACATGCATTACATTTTCTAAATGTAACAAAATAAGGTTAATAGAAAAACTCACCTTTGATGCTTTTCTATTATTTTTTTCACGTGCTCTTCACGATCGCCTCTCGATATCAAAACCGAGACTACCACTAGTGTTGATTCGCTATACTCCAGACTTGGAACCGAGTTGTGGGACTCGAATGGAATAAGGAGAGAGATGGATTTAGGAGAAAGAATTTGTGGAGAGATCTTTTGGAGAGAAAAATAGAATTTTGGTTTTATTTTTGCAATTCCAAATTACAAAAATCAATTTCCTAACAAAAAATTAACACTTAATAATTCATCATTTTGTTCATTTCCATTTTATCTATTTTATAGGCAAACTACATGCAAAATTTGCATGTAGTGAGCTTCCACCCTCCACACTTGGCATATTACCAAGTAGG
>JBBPDI010000023.1:725135-738716 GCA_037974545.1 Cucumis variabilis
ATTAGAAATTTCTATTAATTTAATATTTTTAAATTAATAAAATTTCATGATTCTCTCATACTCTCTTTCCTACTCCATGAAGGAAAAAAAGTTATAAACATGAAAAAAAAAATTTTTTCATAATCAATAAAGAACTAATTGTTTTGCAATTATAAAAAATAGTTTCCAACATTTTTCCTTTCCAACTAGTTTCCACAAACCAATTTTATCCCAGAGGATAGGAAGGTCTCTAATGGGTGGTATCCCCAATTCGATGGATTGTAGGTTCGAAGACGTCAACAAGAGCAAGTTCTCGATATCTTTTAATTTTAAAAGCATAGTTAGTTTTTTGTTTAGAATTTTGATTCTAAATATTATCAATGTAATGGTATTTACGGATTCCTAAATTAAATTAAAGAATGGTTCTGTAAAATCTTCCGTTGCTAAGGGATTTTATCCCTTTAGCTTTGTGACATTTTGCTAGTATGTCAATTGTTTCATATTCAAGGACACATTGCCTTAATAAATGGTTTGGGCTCAATTTGTAAAGGAAAGGCTCATTCCACCTATGAAAGCGACACTCATGAAACGACTTCTTTCGGTTCTGGCTGTTGAACTCTTGCGGCCAAACCTTACAAACAAGATAGGTTACTATGTATACATACCAAGGTTCTTTTATTTCAACGCGAAAGAGTTGCTCATCTAGAAACCTTTCTTCAATACATTTCTTCTCGCATTAAAATTCTGCATTCCAAAGGCATTATAAGTGATCTGCTACTTGGTTCTTGGTGCCTTTATGGCCTATGATCTTCAAATCAAACTCTTGGAGTAATAAAATCCATCTTATTAATCGCGGTTTAGCATCCTTTTTCGCCATGAGATATTTGATTGCAGATTGATCGGAATGCACTGTAACTTTGAAGCCAAGGATGTAACTCCTAAACTTTTCTATCGCAAAAAGTACCACTAACAATTCCTTCTCAGTGGTGGTATAATTTTCTTGTGCTTCATTGAGAACCTTGCTAGCATAGTAGATTAGATGGATCACCTTATTCTTCTTTTGATCCAGCATAGGCCCTACTACTACATCACTCGCGTCACACATGGGTTCAAATGGTTGCAACCAATCTGGTGTGATGAGGATAGACACTGAGGTCAACGCATCTTTAATAGTCTGAAGTGCTTTGTTACACTTTTCATAAAAAATAAAGGGTTGATCAGCGCATAATAGGTTACTTAATGGTTTGGCAATCTGGGAGAACCCATGAATAGATCTTCAATAAAACCCAACGTGACCTAGAAAGCTTCTTGCTAGCTTAACATCACAAGATGGTGGCAACTTACTAACCACATCTATTTTTGTGAGGTCTACTTCCAATCCCGCATTAGTGACTTTATGCCCAAGCACAGTTCCTTCTTTCACCATGAAGTAACACTTTTCTTAGTTCAACATGAGTCATGTCTCTTCATACTTCTCTAATATTTCCTCCAAACTATTTAGACATTCTTTGAAAGATTCGCTAAAGATCGAGAAATTATCCATGAATTTCAACTGATCTCTCCAAGAAGTTTGAGAAAACAGCAATCATGGACCTTTGAAATGTTCCTGGTGCTTTACATAAACCAAATGGCATCCTACAAAATGCAAATGTACTAAAAGGACATGTAAACATAGTCTTATGTTTGTCCTCAAGTGCTATTGTGATCTGGTTATAACCAAAATAACCATCTAGAAAATAATAATATTCTTTTCATGCAAGCCTATCCATCATCTGGTCAATGAAATGTAAGGGAAACCGGTCTTTCTTGGTGGATGCATTCAACTTGTTGTAATCCATACATATTCTCCACCCTTTGATTGTTTGCATCGGGTTTAATTCATTTCGATTATTTTTCAGAACAATTATCCCACCTTTCTTAGGGACACATTGGACTGGGTTGACCCATTCACTATTTGCGATAGGATAAATGACACATGTATCAAGCCATTTAATAATTTCCTTTTTGACAACCTTCTTCATCATAGGATTTAACCTTCTCTGGAATTAAATGGTGCTTGCTTGTCCTTCTTCTAGCCTGATCTTATGCATGCAATAAGATGGACTTATGCCTTGAATATCAACAAGGGTCCATCCTATTGCCTTCTTGTGCCATTTTAGCATGTTAAATAATGCCCTTTCTTCAGTACCACTCAGTTGTGCGGAGATAATGATAGGTAGAGTGTCATTCTCTCCTAAAAATGCATACTTTAGGTTAGGAGGCAACGACTTGAGCTCTAGTTCTAGTGGTTCTTCAATTGATGACTTTTTTCCTTTATCACCTTTGTTTTTCAAGTCCAAAGGTTCACATTCCTTTTCGCCAGTTATGACATTACTTTCTTCAAGGCACTTTAGCTCGTCTTCAAAGAATTCTTCAATGCTTAACAGTTCTCGGTATATTTCTTCCTCATAATAGTCCCAACCAAGGACTTCTATTGTGCTGCAGTTCTTAACATCAGAAGGGACTTTCATCGCATTGACAACATTAAATTTTATTTCTTCATTGTTCAAATGCATGGTCAATTTCCCTTGGTGGACATCTATGAGGGTGCGACTAGTTGACAAAAAAAGGTCGTGTCACACCCCAAACCGTACTGCGACCAAAACGCCAAAGTAGTGGGAAAAAGGATGCGAGTTAGTTGTAATTGAAATTTTCTTATCACAAATCTTATTCTCAACTCCTTTTCAACTATTAACAATACTCAAAATGCAACGGTGATAAATGTAACGCCAAACAAAACAATATAGACCAAAACGTATACTTTATTAATAACAGGCGTTTCATACATAATTGCAATACTTTGATCAAATAATCAATGCTTAACCATTTCTAAAACGTCTTAAATCACCTCGTATAAAATCCTTTAACCTTCTTCTCTACTTGGCCTAAACGTCTGATCTTGGAAGGTAGATTTTGAAAACATAGGTTTAAAAGACTTAGTGAGGTTTTATGAAAATCTGTCACAATACCTTTTCATAATCATTTGGCAAAAATAATATCAAATCATTTAAACATAGTGACAAATCATTTTATTTCGTATAAACCTTTCTTTATGCTTAACAAATCATTTCATTTTACCATGGATCCTGAATCCTTCTCTATGCTTGGTTTCATTACCTCGTGTTTAGACTACTGTATCAACATCATCAGCGAACAAACAGATTCATCCTTGTTGCTCAAACTACTAAGTTTTATATGCTCCTTCCAATGCATAAGCCAGCTTCTTATCAACATGTAGCTCGTACACCCCATGGTGGCCTTGACTCTTTATGTGCACATAAAAGTTAGCATCATCTCAAAGAAGCAACTAATGGTTTAAAAATCATTTTATAGTATTGAAATTATAACTATCAAATCAAGCTTTAACATTATAAATCATGCTTGAAAACATAACTTTTCATAGAAATCTCTTTGAAACATTCTCATTTGAATTCTTCTTTCAAATCAGTAAAGAGAAATCATAATAAAGTTTTTAACATAAATTCATTTGAAAAAAAAGCACTCACAAAACTTTACTAAAGAAGTCCTTCTTCTTGCAAGTCTCTTCTCGCATGACAAAACCAGCAACACTTCAAATTTCAACAAAACACTCATCATCTCCTTCTTAGTTACCCAAATCCTCTTATTTATAGAGTCCTTAAACTAACTTAGTCATGCATAAACTCTTCTCAATTCGCCAACTCCTATTATATTCAACCTAGTCATGCTTAAATCCTTAATCTCACATGTTAACCTCTGTTAAATCAAATTTGACTCTTTCTTCCCCAGAAACTGCTTCTCACCTAACCCAAATTACAAATAACTTCAACCACTTAACATTTCTCACGAATAACCTTATTGCATGGTTATATTTTTACTATAAAAAACCTTCTGCGCAAACTAACCAATTTTTACTCACATAGAACTCTTATCGCGAACATAAATTCCAAGGCTTCCTCGCAGACTTCTTCTCTGTGAAACACTTTGTTCTTCTTGCAAAGACCACCCAAAACGTCTAGTCTAACACTTAGTCAAAACTTTCACTTCTTAACTTACGCAAACACTTTCTCTTCTTATCGCATAAGTGTTGTCTTTTTGGCCCTTAATCTCATATTAATATATTTTAATTAATTAATATTTTGATGATAACAAATCTGATTTTTTATTGAAAAATTTATTAATTTGAATAGTTCATAACGTAGAGCTTGGAAAAATGATTCTTAACGCCTCTTAAATCACCAAAATCAAAGTTCAAACGAAGAAAATATTGCTAAAAGAAGCTTAACAAAAAAACACCCAAGATGGTGACGTGGCAACCAAGTATTCAATTTGAACCAATTAGAGAAAGGCACTTGAAGCAATAGAGGAGTAACAAATGTGGCTGTTGGTTACGTTTTATTGGCTTTTATAAAGAAAATGAATTTAAAAAGAAAATGACTTTAATATTATTGTTTTTCTTTGTGTCTAATGGCTAGTTTTTTTAAAAGATGGTGAAGTTGCTTTATTGGGTTTTAAACAAAGTATTTTGAAAAGATATATTATTATATTATTATTTGTATTGTGTCTAAAGGCTAATTGAGTTTAAATCTCAACCATTCATTTTTCTTTTTCTTACATCCAACTATCCAAAATGATTTTGAATTTATCTTTCCCCTCATTTTAAATGCTTCACTTTTTCCAAATTTTAAAAGAAGATTATTAAACTTTACAATCCTCAAAAAGTGCAAAAGCCAACATTGTTCTCTCTAAAGCTTCCAAATTTTTTTCTTTTCATCTTGTTCTTGAGAGAATTTTTATTGTATTGTGAGGACTAAATTTGTGAGCTTCAAATTGTATACTGACTCTTTTAGAGAGTTTTCTTTTGTGTGATTTAAAATTTCAATATATTTTAACCTGTGGAAAGAATCAGGTTTGCTCTTGAATCTGAAAAAGGAGCAAGTAGCGATTTGGCTCTAATCCGTGGAAAGAGTCAAAAGAAAATTTTCAATCAAAATCCCAAGAGGTGCTTGGAAAAGTGGATGTAGATTGAATTTAACTGAACCACTATAAAATTATGGTGTCTTCTTCTCTAACTCTTTTCTAATTATTTTTGCATTTAATTTTAGTTACATATTCTTATTGGTTGAGTTTGATTGCATACTTCCATTCATATATTTTTATCAATCTTATTATTTAACAAATTTTACAAAGTTCTTTATTTTATTTAAAAAATATCTAATTAGTTGAATTTACTTTTTATTTGTTAAAAAGTTTAATTAAACCCTATTCATCCTCCTCTATGGTTGCCATACTGATCCAACAACAAGTTCTTTAGCGAATTACACACTTAATCGCAAAAATGTATACTTAACCATAACAGATTTTATCGTTTAATCCTTTTTGCGAATTTATTCAAACGCTAGCTTCTTAATACTTTAGCCGAATTTTACTTCGTTACTTAAATTAGAAGTGGATCTCACAGGCTGCCCCAAAATATTGGGACCTTCTGATCAGCTTCATAGTCCAGAACCACGAAATCTGTGGAGAACAAGAATTTGTCAACTTTTACCCTCAAGCTTGGCAATTGATGTATCTTTGAATTGTAGTCTCATCTACATGTTGGTTGTACCTCTCCTATCTCTACTTTCTTGATGATAGAAAGAGGCATCAAATTGATACTTACCCCAAGGTCGCATAGTGCGCGACCCCAATCCATTACACCTATAGAGCAGGAAACAGTAAAGCTTCCAGGATCTGTCATCTTTGCTGGCATCCCTCCTTTGAAGATATTGCTTGTTTCTTGCATTAAAGCCACTATTTTTAAATCATTGGTCTTATGCTTCTTTGCCATGAGATCCTTTAGAAACTTAACATAGATTGGCATCTGCTCTAATGCGTTCAACAAACGGGATATTGTTGTGCAACTACTTTAAAACGTCCACGAACTTATTGAATTGTTGTTCATTGCCTTTCTTTCTCAGGTGATCAGGAAATGGAGAGGTAGGTAAGGGATTGGAGCTTGTCAACTGGTCAGATGCTTCATCATGTTGCTTTCCTTGCCTCGTATGCTCTACTTCCTTGTTGGAAAGTTTTTATTCTGCAAGAAAGAATTATCATTAGTTAAAGAGAATTTTAAGGAATGAGAATTATTGCTTGAGCTGCCAATCTCAACCGTAGAGATAAGAGTAGGGTTTCTACGTTAAGACTCTGGTTCGTAGATGGATAAGTTCCTTCCGCTTAGTAATGTCACTGCCTGAGACTTTTCTTTCCTTGAGCTCCCTCCCTGAATTGGTATTTTTGTGTTACTAGGAAAGTTTCGTTTCTGTCACCCAGAGATATCACTAGCTATTTACCTAATTTGTAATTCTAGATTTTTAATGGATGTGACTTTCCTTTGCAGAAGGGTATCATTCCTCTCCATATATTAGCGCACAAGGACTTCCATTGATGATAATGATGAAGGAGATGAAGAAGCTTGGTTAGAAATGTTGTAGTGGCCATGGTGCTGATCTGGTAGATATGGTGTCTTGGGATACTATCTTTGGTGATAGCCAGGTGCTTCACCTTTTTAATTCAATCAACCACTTTGTCGCTTAAAAAGTTAAAAGTTCTCCGACAAACTATATAGTAAATAGCACCAACTTTTCTAACTTTTAAACTACATTGTCATGCAAGTTTTAAGTATAAGTGAAAAGAGGTTACTTGATAATTCCACAATCGAACACAAAAATTTTAAGCTTCTAACTTTTCTAATTACGTGTAAAATCATGCGGTATAAACTATATAGTAAAACGTATGAACAGTATACAAGTTACCTAGCTATTTGCATTACAGTGCTTGGCGGTGCAAGGTGAACATGGTAATGTGATGCGGTGAAAGATGATCTCATCATAGGCAAGGTGGGAAGGAAAATTAAACTACTAAATAGATTGATTAATGCTTCAATACCCCAGGGTGATACAAACATCTGCTAACCAAGAATTAACGCAAACACTTCTCAGTGCGATACCATACTTTCCCACCTTTCGAGATGCAAATACTCAGGTTAAATAACATGTTATATCTAATTATCTTAGATGTAGTAACAGTAGCTAATCCTCAATTAAGGTACACACCTCTCAGTGCTTTTCACCACACACATTAACCTCTCAGTAATATGTAAAAAGGATGAGCTTACTAATAAGAATGCCTTGCTGCATTCTCCTCACTAAGTGCTAAGCTTAAAGTGGTTCTCAAGTATTTAGTGATTATGCTCTTTACTTTTGTTCTTCTTTTGAATGAACCAGGTAAAGATGCTCACACTTAAGTGAGCAGAACTCTTACTACACGCAATATAACTTTCGAAGTACTGAATACATCATTCATTACCATTTAGCTATTCAATCATCTATATATGGCAAAGATAAGAAAGATGAAGAAGTGGAAGGAAAAATGTATTACTTACATACATAATATTTTAGATCTCTCGGCCATGACATCCTGTTTATAAAGTATCAAAATGTAAAAACATAAAAATGGAAATACAATAGAAGGGAAATGCTGCAAAGTTTGATCTCTCATTCTCTTTGGCTTTAATTTTTGCTAATATATGAGGGGGATTAATGGAAGGGGTGACTCTCTCTCTCTCTCTTTTGCTCTAGACTTTCACCTAGAACAAAAGATAATGGAGAGGAAAATGGGGAATGTAAGGAACTTGTTTTTTTGGCCAAAGAGTTCATGCTCTAAAAGGGTGGGAAACTCTGTTTATATACATTAATGCTTTTGAAAAGTCATAGCTATGTTGTGTTGCCTACCCCAATTGTCCTTTTCTGACATTCCCGTCAACCTCTTTTGTTTGCTAGCAGCTTGATCGCCTAACATCTGTTTCCTTGTGCTGTAGAGGTTGGTAGAATCATCTTGCATACCATGTTCTCTTCGCTGAGCTTTACTCTTCTTTGCTTAATAATTTGCGATAAGAGAACTAAAAGAGGATAAAACATGCATGTTGTTCTTTTGTAGTAAACTTTTCACAGAGTAATTAAATCACCTATTTATTCTCTCTATTTCCCTCTATTTTCATGTGGTACGACTTCATTATTTTACTTAAGAAGCTATAATAACTTGTATTTCTACAAGTTATCACCCCTAACTTGTAATACTGTTTCATTGTACTATCTTCCATTTTTTGTATTCTTTGTAATGTGTACTATGTATATCGTATGTTGGCCAACGACCTATATTCTTTGTATATATTACATATTTATGCCTTTTTAATCTAAAATTCCTTTACTCTCCACCAGTCAATGTGTTATTCGTAGCTTAGGTAGATGATAAATTCTTGATAATAAGTACTGCTCATAAGTCTTATCGCGTTAGTCGAGCTATTCTAATCATTTGGCCACCGTAAGTCACCAATTGCCCGAAAGGTAAAGTAGCTCGGACCTAATTAACTCATGTAAGGAGGAGCTTCGTCTTTTCTTACTAGATCATTTCCAATCTTTTTAGCCGGAAAGGCAAACAAATGTGGACATAAGGATCGCTGAAAGTGATCATGTGTAGAATATAATGACTTTGAGAGAAGCAAGCCTTAATTATAAGTATGGTTTGGTAAGTTACATCGCATCGATGTTATCTCATTACTTATTTGCATGATAATGCGTAGACATTTCTTCCTTCATTTTCCTAATACAATTTAGTTCGCATTACCATACTGCTTTCTTATCCCCTCTTTACAGATTCTCGCTTCTTAGTTTAGCCATTGAGTTTAGTTTAACACTTCTTACATTTTTTATTCTTTAATTCTTTCACATCGCGTAAATCATGGATAATTCCTAGAACTATTATCTTGAATCTATTCCCTGTGTTCGACCCTGAATCACCCAAGTAAATCTACTATTTCGCTTGCACTTGGACTAATAGTAGGAAAACATGTACTCAATGAGGATTGACTATCACACGATGAAAGTGGGAGTATCCTATGTAAAGATTTTACTTAAGACTGGAACCATGAAATAGTCACTTTTAAGTTTTAACACCGTTAACTGTATAAAATTGACTATTTCAATTATTGATGACCTAAGTAACTTATTCCTCATCCTGAGCTAACTATGAACTTTTGTTCACGCGAAATTATCCTTATATCTGC
The DNA here is from genome assembly GCA_037974545.1 of Cucumis variabilis. Classification (NCBI taxonomy): domain Eukaryota; kingdom Viridiplantae; phylum Streptophyta; class Magnoliopsida; order Cucurbitales; family Cucurbitaceae; genus Cucumis; species Cucumis variabilis. The sequence goes on from JBBPDI010000023.1 coordinate 734,236, forward strand.
ATAGGTGAGGGTAGCTTAAAGACGTTAGCCAAATAAGCCTCCTATTTCAGAAGTAAGACCAGGTGGATGACTAAGGACATATGGTGCAAGACGAAATTCACTCCTACCCGCTTTAGGGTTAGTAGATAGGTTATTCTCTTAAGAACTGAATCCAAATATTAAACCAATTGTCCAATAGTTTATCAGTGGGTCTTAAAGAAAAAGATGCAATCTCGAGGGTAGAAGGGTATTTTGGCCCAACCAAAATTACGAACAACATGTGAAGGATTAACTTACTAATCATGGTTATATCAAATGGACAAAAATATATCTATAGTGAGGGGAGTGCAACTACGAAACTTTAGTGGAATGATCCGTTAGTTAATAAATGTTGATTAGCTCAATCTAAAAGGGTTTAACTAGTTAATCTTGGATCATTAGAGCCCATGATCTATAGGTTCATTAGGTTGCTTTGATACCACATGATGGAAAGCATACAAGCACAACAGAATTAAGAATAAAAAATACTTTAAATGCATCTACACTCTTTAGAGATTAACATGCATAAACTACAATAATTATAACAAATTAGGGTTAATCAAAAGCGTAGCTTTGAATCTTTTCAAAATCCTCAATATCTCCTTGCAAACTCAAATTGGAACCATTACTAGAGTTGATTCACTATTCTTCGGACTAAAAACTGAGTTGTAGGACCTGATTAAGTGAAGGAAATTGAAAGATGAAAGGAAAAATAAGGAGGAATTTTGGTTTGAGATTTTCGGAGAGAAAAATAGGATGACATAATTTTTTTAATTCATAAAAACAAAGTTTGGCCAAAAGTTTTCTCCAAAGTGAAAAATGTCCTTTAAATAAGCTACATGCAAAATTGCATGTAATTAGTTTATTAAATTTGAACACCTAATAATCCACTGACCATTAGTGGGTCTTAGTGGACTAGGTGTTTACATCTTATGTAGCCACCTATCTCACTAACTGTTAATAGGATTATCCAACAAAATGTTAGATTTTCTCACTATTAGTCTAAGGGTAATATGGTCATTTGACAATTCAAGTCAAAGTCAAACTGACATTTAAAGTCAAAAGTCAACATTTTGATATTTTACCATTTTGTCTGTCATGACTAATTTTGACCTCTCGAGCATGATTTGCATTCATTTTTTTAAAATTCAAATCACATTTAAATATAAGCTAGTCAAAAGTCAACATTTTGTCTTTTTTTAGAATTTAACCACTTCCATCAATTTAAGCTTCCAAATATGAATTTGTATTCATATTTTAAATATTTAAATTATATTTAAACATAAAGCTCTATCTTAAATTAATAACTGATGGTTATATCACATATATAGGTCGGTTTCTCTCTCTTTACCTAATTCAAATTATTTCAACATAGGTGCGACCTAATGGAAGAGACCATGGGATGTGTTGTCACATATCCCTCACCCACTTACTATGAACTACTTTTCCTATTTACCTTGATATTTATTCATACAAACACTCTCCAAAGGGAGTCACTCCTATGCACGACCCAAAGCCCTGCATGGACCTTATGGTGTGAACTCTTAGGGACCCTAGAGCTAAAAATACGTTACTTTTCTCTAGCTGAAGTGTCATATGACAATTTTTAAAGAGTACTAAAAAAATACGATCAAATTTAGACTAACTTAAACAAATCCTAAGTCTAGGTGAAACATCCAATCATAACCATTATACTTGAATTTATCCTATGATGTCTAGGTGATAAACCAATGTTACTACCTCACATCTCTCATGCATGCTCATAAAACTAGGTTAACTAGGCTAAAAAATTGATTACGATCTCTGGGTAGTAGGTGTTTCGTAAATCGTCAACTTAAGAACCTCTAACCTTAATCATCTTATTTGACTTATTGACAAGATCGAATTAGGTGGACCTCTTGTAACCAGTTTTACAAGATATAGACCTAATTCTATGAAAAAATTGGTCGACATGTTTAACCTAGGTTAAGCATGCAATTTTTCTTTGCTATAGATTTTAAAAAATCTAATTTATTTTATAACACTTATAAAAACTTTCGACAATTCTATAACATTCATCTAACAATATATAATCATTATATAAAATAATCAATTAATATGGATTTTAATTTATTTAACTTTTAATTAAACCATATTTAATTACATTAAATCATATTTAATTACATCAAATCATATTTAATTATATTAAATCATATTTAATTACATGAAATAAATTAATAATTAATTAATTAATTTTATTAAATCATATTTAATAGGGAAATTTTTAAAAATAGTAGATTGTACAAAATATTTACAACCTATAGCAAATTCTATTACTGATAGTCATTGATATGCCATAGTGATAGAAGACTATCAGTGATAGAATCTAAAATTTTGCTATAGCTTGTAAATATTTTAATTTATTTTGCTATATTTAAAAATACCTTTATTAATTAATCATATTAATTGATTGCCATGCATATTATACATTATAACAATTATAACATACTTTAAATCCATGAACAAGTTAACGTATGGTGAGATTTTAAATCTATATGACATACATTATGCACATACAATTTAATTTAGTTAAAACATACATCATATGTATAATTAATTAAACACCCTAAAATGGACTAGTTTTGTCTCCTAAATTAAGCTAAATACTAAATTATTAAATTAATAATTTGGTGGAGTACATAAATCGCTCTCGAATGACTTGAACTGACTAGAAAACCATTAAAACAAGCATGAATTGGCCCAAAAACCCCTTGAACCGGCCCAAGACCCAACATTTGGGCTTAAACCGACCCAAGACATCAAGACAGACACGCGAGTCAGTCACACAAGTTAAACCCAAGTAAGGTGAACAAACACGAGAAGCAAGCTAAATGCATGGGCCTTATACGATATGGACTGTCAGGTGAAATAGGCTGCACGCGAGAGAGGGACCACGTCAGGTAGGCCGCGTGTGAGATGTTCAGACATGTGAAGGCAGGTCGGGTCAGACGCAAGCACAAACGATCAGGTGAGATGCATACCATAGGCAAGAAGACATGTGAACAACGTTGGGTGCACACAAGGGGCTAGGTCACGAATTGAGTCATGGGTCAAATGTCGTGTCAGAATCAGGTCTGAAGCCTTTTTGGGCTTGTCTTCTTCTTTTATCTATTTTTTAGCTTTTCTCTCTTCGAGTTGACGAAATTACAACCTAATTTCGACTCTAATGACTCTAACAAATTGATAGACTCTTTGCAACAATAAATTAAGCCACGAACTCATACTAATTACAATAAATTACTAAGTTGTTAGTATATTCTTGACCAAAGAAGAGATGACTAAGTGCTATAGGAATATAAGATATTTAGGAGTTAGCATTTGGTCAAGATTGTCTTGGTTTAAAGGAGAAGTAATCAACTACCCCTCGATCGAGGTTATTCTAAACCTTTGAAATATTGTTGCAAAACATAACAATGATGGGTACATTATTAATATGGAGATTGCATCAGATGATAAAAAAAATTAGAAAAAAATAGCTCATAGCACATCTTTTTTGCATATTGCGAATAGGGCAAATATGATAGAACAAGACAAGCACAGCGGAAAAAGGATAGGAAAATTACCCTAAATGCCCTTAATTAACATGCAACCCTTAAACTAAACAATTAAAGGAATATTACCTTTGTAGTTTTTCTAAACCTTGATATCTCCTTTTTCTTCCAATTGAGACAATCACTAGAGGTCACCTACTATCCTTCGAACAAAGAACCGGGTTGTGGGACCCAATTTAGTGAAGAAAATAGAAGGGTAAGATAGAGAGAATGGAATTGGAAATGTATATTTGATATTTTTGGAGATTGAATTATATTTTCTAAAAATATATTTTAATTGGCAAAAAAGAGGAACTCCAACTATTTGAGAATACTCTTATTTATAACTTAATTACATGCAAAATTGCATGTAATTAAATTGCCAAATCTCAACACCTAATATTCCACTAACAATTAGTAGAACTTAGTGGGCTAGGTGTCTACATCTCATGTAGCAACATATTCCACTAAGTGTTAGTGGGATTATCCAACAAAATGTTAGATTTTACCACTAACTTAGTCCAAGGGCAAAAAGGTCATTTGACCTTTCAAGTCAAAAGTCAAACTTTAACATTTCCAAGTCAAAAGTCAATATTTTGACTTTTTATCATTTTGTCCGTCTTGACTAATTTCGACCTCCTGAACATGAATCCACATTCATTCAAAATTCAAATCACATTTGAATATAAGGTCGGTCAAACTTTGACTTTTCAAAGTCAAAAGTCAACATTTTGACTTTTTACAACTTGGACCATTTCAAACAATTTTGAACTTCCTAGTATGAATCCGTATTCATATTTATAGTATTTAAATTTTATTTAAACATAAAGTTCTATTTGAAAACTGACGGCTATATCACATATGTATGTCAGTTTCTCTCTCTTCTCCTAATTC
>JBBPDI010000023.1:741799-759440 GCA_037974545.1 Cucumis variabilis
TACCATTAGTTATGTCCAGGACTTCTTCTTAAATGTTTCTATTGTCAATTAAGTCATTTCGACTATTGATCACTTTTTTTTTCGAGGATTTTTATCCTTTGAACCTATTGGTTTATCACGCTTTTGTCGCAATACAGATTCAGTAACTGGCTGAACTGAGATTTCAATTTTAGATGGAGCATTTGCAGCTGGAATATATGACTTGATCACTTTATTAGTATCTGTAAATGATCTGGTATTTGATTTGCTACACTTTGTAAATGAATTATCTTTTGAACTTCTAGTTCACATTGCCTTGTACGAGGATTTAAATGAGACAATAACGATACATTCCATGCAATTTCATTTTCCAACTTCTTAATTCCTCCCCCTAATGTTGGAAAAGTTGTCTCATTAAAATGACAATCAGCAAATTGATCGTGCAGTAAATACATCACCCGTCAGAGGGTTCAAGATATCGAATAATTGATGGGGATTCAAACCCAACATATATTCCTAACCTTCATTGAGGTCCCATTTTAGTATGTTGTGGTGGGGAAATTGGAACATATGCTCTACAACCAAAAATTCGCAAATGGGAAATATTTTGCTCCTAACCATAAGCTAATTGTATCGGAGAGTACTTATGATAAGATGTCGGTCTTATGCGTATAAGTGACGCTGCATGCAGAATAGCATGACCCCATACAGATAATGGAAGCTTTACTCTCATAAGTAATGGTTTAACAATCAATTGTAAACGCTTGATAAATGATTCTACCAAAATATTTTGTGTATGAACATGAGCTACAGGATGTTCAATATTTATCTCAATTGATATGCAATAATTATTAAATGCTTGGGATGTAAACTCACCAGTATTATCAAGTCGAATGTTTTTTATTGTATAATCAGGAAACTGTGCTCTTAATTTAATTATTTGAGCAAGTAATCTTGCAAATGCAAGGTTTTGACTTGATGATAAACACACATATGACCATTTACTGGATGCGTCAATTAAAACCATGAACTATCTAAATGGTCCACTTGGTAGATTAATGGGTCTACATATGTCACCATGAATTCGTTCTAAAAATGTAGGTGACTCAATTCCCATTTTGGCTGGTGATGGCTTAATAATCAATTTTCCCTAAGAGCAAGCAACACATGATAATTCATTGAATTGAAAAATCTTCTAGTTCATCAACGGATGCCCGTGAGAATTTTCAATAATTCTTCTCATCATTATTGACCTCGAATGACCCAATTGATCATGCCAAATAGTAAACATATTTAAATTTATGAACTTTGGGTTCATGGTTGCATATGTTTAAATTACTCGTATATGAGTATAATATAACCTAGAAGAAAAAGCAGGCAGTGTTTCTAATATACGTTTTTCATATGAAACAACAAATATAATATAAAGATATTCTATATTATTTTTATTGTTAGTTTCAACATGATAACCATTTTGACTTATATCTTTGAAATTCAATAAGTTTCTTTTTGACTTACTAGAGAACAAAGCATTATTAATTGTGAATCTTGTTCCTCTAGGCAAAATAAAGTTTGCTTTACCAAAACCTTCAATCAAGTTTGTAGAAGCTGATATTGTATTGACATTTGCTTCGAGCATTGTCAATGTATAAAATACTTTTTACTTTTAAGTATTGTGTACGTAGTTGCACTATCTGCCAATCATAAGTCTTCATTATTCACTTTTGAGTCAGCCAAAATATGAGAAATGTTCATAACTCTTCATTAAAAAAAATTATGATAAGTCTCACAGTAAAAAAAAAAAACTAATGTTGAAATATAAATAATTTAAATAAATTGGAAAAAGTTGAATAGAAAAAATACCAAAACATAATGTAAATATCAGTTTTGGACATTATCATGAAAGAAAGATAATGAAAGAAATTCCATCAGTCATTTCAAAAACTTTTTCCCCACTCATTGCGCCTCTGTCTTTTTTTTTACGCTCAACTCCGTAAAGGAGTTCAGCTCGATTTATATGAATAATTATCTCTTCCAGCCTGCAAAAAAATATTGACGATAATTTCTTGGTTATGAGGAATCATAAGAGGAATAAAGTGACGAAGAATATTAGCTATCCCTTTGATGTTGGTATCAATCACATTAACAAAATTTTATACATCAATCTCCCACATATTACTCCTTGTTTATTTACCACACCTGCATTATTCACTATGAACAACCAAAACCACACACACAATTTTACTATATTCATTTTTTTGAAAGAAATAACAACAACAACAACAACAAGCTATACTGGAAAACAAAAAGGAAAAGAATTATATCTTTCCGATCTTAGGTTTATAAATTTTGAGTTTAGTTTCAACTTAGTTTTAAGAGTTAATTTCGAGTAGATGGAAATTGGATGAGATGGGTTATTATAACTCAACATTTTTTGAGGTCTCAATTAAAAATACTTATATTTTCTAGCATTATGACCTATAATTAGCTACAATATTATTATTACTTCAAATCCATTTTTATAACTTACATTGGTTAGTCTTTACTATCTACTATTCTTTTTTTGCAACTCTCTATGTTACAATGCTTATCATTTTCTATCCAAACTAAAATCAGTTCTAAATTAAATGATAAAAAACAAGTGAAACTTAATTAATAGTAATTCTTTTAAATTAATTAATGCATGCTAATATTTAAGACTGCAAGTATAGAAAAGTCGAAGTAAAAATGTGGTCCAAATTAAAAAAATATTAAATCTCAAAGATAAAATTATAATATTTAAAAAATGAGGGAATGATTTAAAATCAAACTTAAAACTTAATAAAAACTACAAAAAATGTGACCTTTGAAAACGAAAAAAAAATCGGATTCATCTTTGGCTGCACTCATCTTTGTATAAGATGTCCATCACACAAGTGCTTAGTGTAACACCCCGAAATCTTAAGATAATATATTTTTATCTTACTTTTAACTAAATCAAATCGTCTTGGTTTAAAGATTTTAAGTTCTAGGGGATATTTTTGTATTTTAGAGTTGTTGGTAAAGAAAGGTAATAAGGATTTAAATATATAAGAAATTATTATTATTATTATTATTATTATTATTATTAATAATTATTATTATTATTATTATTATTGTTATTGTTGTTGTTATTATTATTATTATTATTATTATTATTATTGTTATTATTATTATTATTATTGTTATTATTATTACTACTACTATTATTATTACTACTACTATTATTGTTATTATTATTATTATTATTATTATTATTACTATTATTATTACTATTATTATTATTACTATTGTTATTATTACTATTATTATTATTACTATTATTATTACTATTATTATATTTTTATAAAAAAAAAAAAAGAAATCAAAATTTCTCCCCCTTTGTTCTTCCTCGCGCCACACAGCCCCCCCCAGCGTCCTCTTCTCTGCTCCGTTACCTAAAAACGAAACCCAGCCGTCGCTCCACTCTTTTTCCCTTCTCCCTTTCGTCTGACGACAACGACGCCACCTGCACCAGTCGAATGATTCGCACCCAGTCGTTCCCCTTCACATTCGGCTGCCATGAACCGTCGCTTTGACCCCTCCACCAATCGTTCTGCGCCGCTCTATGTTTCACCTCTGTCTCCGTCCGCATCGCTTGGTTTCGCAGCGTCGCCGTGACCCTTTGCCTCCGTCCGTGCGTTGTTTCTCCAAGTCGGCTTGCACATCGTTTTGTTTGCACAATCCTTTCGTTAGGTTCGGTAGCTACTACCTTTATTTTACCATGATTGGTTGAAGTTTTATCGATAAAAATGTGAGGTTAGGTTGTAGTTGTTTCAAGAAATTGCTCAAGTTTTATGGTTCGATTAATGGTTGATTTGTTGTTTAATCATAGGTATTGGGGGTAACGCTTGAGTCTTTGAGTCCACAACAACTATTGGTTTGGTTGGAACTCGATTCTTTAACATTGGGTAAGTTATGAAAAATCACATTCGGTTGTTTGTAAATGATTGATGTTTGGAGAGAGATACTGAGTATTTATCTTAATGTTTAGGTTCATTTTTCGTAGACCTTAGCGCGATTAAGGAGCTTACATAATGTTAAGGTAAGAAACTTTCTACTGGACTCACTTATAAAGTAGGATACGATGACTGTAGGTTTGTCTCTAAACTGAGGATGGATGCCAAATATGATATGTATATATTGAAGTAGACTTGAGATTGAATGTATGCTGTCTTTGACTGGAACTATATATTGAAGTAGACTTGAGATTGAATGTATGTTGTGTTTGACTGGAACTATATATATATACCTATGGATGTTGAAATGACTGAAACTTGTAGATGTCGCTTATGTGGAGTGTGGTAATGAACGTGATGGCGGTTGTCTAAACTGGGTGTCAGTTATATCAAAGTATGACTGTGTGCTTGTGAATGAGGGGATGCTATGTTTATTTAGCTTAGTTGACTGATGTGTTGATAGGTTATTGACTGACTTGGAGTTAAAGAGGAAATAAGTTGACGGTTAGGGTGATAACTGAAGGGTTTATGTGTTGAGGAAATTTGATTGTATTACTAATGACGGTTAAGATGCTGGAAAGGACTGAGGGGAGGATTGTTAGTTCTTCTATTGGGTAGTTTACCTTGTAGGTGTCCTACGGGATCACCACTTTTTATGCATACTATGGGAGCATTTGACTGATATGTGTTTCTGTAGAACACTAGACTGATTTATGCGTCCTTTGGGGCGTTAGACTGATTATGTGTATCTTACGGGATCACAAGACTGTGACTGTGCAGGGTACCCCAATAGGAAATTAACAGTTTCTTTCCCTGATGGCCTAGTAGTGGATCTCTTACTGAGTATGTTTATACTCACCCTTTTATGTTTAATTTTTTTCAGGCAAAGATAACAAAGGAGGCAGACCGACGAGGGATAAGAAGGAGACGTGATTGCCATAAGAGAATGTTCTTCAAATGCTTCCACTCTATGTTTTTCTTGTTTTCCTTAGTACTTGAGACTGTTTAGAAATTTTTGTGATTGAACTGTTGTTTTGAAAACTGTACTTTGAAAGATTTTGGTTTAATTGAAATAGGGCCCGAACTTAAGTTTTTCTTTGACTATATGGTTTCAAATAAATTTCGCTATGTTTTGTGTCAATCAAAGTGTCTTGTCAAAATTAATGACTTCGACTTAGATAGAAAAGTTGGGTTGTTACATGACTATTAACTAATGCGTGTTTATTTGAGATCAATCATTTATGCTAAAAGATATGTTATGTGAAATGGTGTTTATATGACATGATATATTAATATGAATTGATATAATTATTGAGTGGATTTGCGAAATCATGTTTATGAAAAGGTATTGCGAAAAGGATTTATAAAACCTCACTAAGTCTTTTAGAGTTATTCTTTAGAATTTATCTTCCAGGACTTAGATGTTGAGACAAAAGAGGAAAGGAGAGGAAGTTTCGGCTTGCTACAAGAGAAGTTGTCGGGCGTTTTAGTTTAAGTTGTAAACTTTTTGTTAAAGTGTGGTATCTTTTTGTTCTTGTACTAAACGTCTTGTTGGTAATAAAAGTTTAAAGTCTGTTTTATCTTTTTCGCTTTAAGTTCGTTGTCGACTAAGTATCTTTGTTAAGTGTTTTGGCGATTAAGCTGAGCTAGGAAGTTAAGACAAATGTCTTTGGCATTTTATCATGTCAAGGATGCTCAAGTCATACCGTGTCTCGTAAGACAAGCAAGTAGGTGTAGAGGACAGGGTGTGACATATCCCCTGCGTTTCACTGAACTCTTTTTTTCTAATCATCCTGCATTAAGATAGTAAAATCGCGTAAAAGAAGCATAATTCTTATGTAACATTTTTAAATACTTATGAATTTACAATATACATTACACATTTTAATCCTCTTCTTATGCATTTTGGCCTCAGTATTCTAATAAAAGAGGCTATAATAATGGGTATTTATACACGTTATCAACAACTCTATTCATCATTGATTGCTTCTACATGCAAGCAATCAAAATGTTACATACTAAAACAAAAAATGAAGTAATGTTTAAGAACATTAAAAAATCAAAATCACTTGAAACTATTGATTAAGGTAGTGATCTGAGAGGAAGTGTCAATCTTTCACACGATTCTTCAATCTGGGAGTGGGTTGACATGTGCTTGTTCAAGATCATTGAACTGCGTATAATGGCGGCGGTTGTTCCTCCTAAATTCTTTCCAACTGGTGAGCATTTGATGATCAACAAATCTACAAAATCCAGCACAAACCATTGCTATAAAAGAAAAATACACATGGATTAGGTTTCTATATATATATACGTTGATAACATATAATGTACGATAATTTAAAATCTTACTTGTAGACCGCCCTTCACAAGTTGGATGTACTCATGAATAACATCAGTCCACTTAAAGAAGCAGAATGAAAATTGATCCCCTGCTAATACACCGATGGTACAACTGAAGTGAATTACACGTGGCCTGATCGACTTATCCTGTTCTGGAGCGATAGATATGTGGATCTTCCTATTTGGCTGCACATATCAATTTAACTCCAAGTTCCTGGAGCGCTGCTAGTCAACATGTAACATGTATGGGGATTCACCAATCTGTTACTGACTTCTATCACAACTACAAAAAGGGTTTACGTAACGCTTTTTACCTATCAAATATTAGTTTACTTGACGCTTTTCAATTCGTCAAGTCATCCAATGTCAAGAATAAGGGAGGTTTACTTCACAATTATTAAGCGTCAAGTACAATTATACTTGACAAGTAAAAAGTGTCAAGTATAAAGTACTTGACGCTTTTTATGTGTCAAGTAATCCAGTGTCAAGAATAATGAGTTTTTTGTTTAACAGTTTCACGCGTCAAGTAAAATTATACTTGACAGTTTATGAACGTCAAGTATATAAGATTTGTTGACATTTTCTACATGTCAAGAATTTGTTTAATTTTGACATGCATTGAATGTCAAGGTTTTTTTTTTCCAATGAAGAATTATATATTTTAAAATATCCACATAATTTATCTTGCACCTATTGTGAAGTTAAACAATGATGAACATAAATAAAGTAAGAGAGTACACAAATGTGGTAAACCACAAATTAATTGAATAATCAAATCAACTCAAACTTTCCATCAAAGAACTAATTATATTTTACCAAATTACATATATAGATCAATGAACCATACATATAGTTAACCCAAACTTCTAACAATAGTCTAAACTTTCCATCTATATGTAGCCTGAAGGTGTAGCCTATGCTTTTCATGTATGTGTAGCCTAAACGTGTACCATATCAAAACTTGTCTTTCACTTAGCTATATCCAGTATCAACAAATATCAACAAAACTTGTCTACTAACTTAAAATATAATCACCATAATCACATGTGACCACCTAAAAAATTAGCAAGCTCCATTCACACTTCATCCAACTCGAATTGACTATATGAGCTCCTTGAATCAATCTGATATGAAAACCAAAATATTGAAGTTAATACTTTGATTCCTCAAATTGTATAAAATCATTCAAACAACAACTTAAACAAACATATTGAATCTACGACTACTATGCTCCCATTAGTGATTATATCTCTCATGTATCTCATTACATAGTACTCGCATTCAACTACTTTAACTTGCAAAGAACACTGTAAATACATAAATTACCAAAATACTTAATGGTTCAAATAGTCCATATACTGTATACTTTTAATTAAGGAATAAATATGTTTACACTTACCTTCATTGTTTTCAATATTAGTTGTTTTCGACTTATTTGAATATTTTTCTAAGATTGAAAGATAGTAATATCCCTATTGCCAAGAAACAACTACACATTTGCCATGAAGTGAGCTTTAAAACGAAAAAACATCATATATAAAAGAAACTTACTTACGTGTTACATGTCTAATATCTACTCTTAATGTTGTTAGAAGTCAGCCAATATAATAGACTGTCTCATCATATGCGTTAATTTCCAGAAGTGCCTCATGACCATTGCATAGAAATAATACAAGTAAATTGTTTTCACTATCAATGCAATAAAAGTTGAACCCCCTTACCCCCTTCTCTCCCCCCCCCCACCAAGATTGCCTTAACAAAATCTAAACCTCTTAGGTTCAATTCAAAAAAATAAATAATCTATACTTACCCTGGATTAAAGGAGCTAGAACAAGTTGCTTTTGTTTCAAAGCCATTAATCTACTGAATAGGTTGCGATCGCTAACTTCTTGGGTGTTGTGTCCAACAGATATAAGGGACGAGTCAACGAAGATGTAATTTGAAACATCTTGTGAATGCAAATACCTAAGAAAGATGGAAAAGTCAATAAACGAGTACTTGTATAAAAAGTCTAGAGTGAATGAACGAGTACATACGCCATATATGCCACCATGTCAAAGTCTTGACTTCTTGCATGTTACATAAATCAATAATATCTTCTCGAAGAACACAAGTCTACCTACCGATAACCAAACAACGAGATGGTAGTTGGTAACGAATTTCTGAATCTTTGTCCATTACCTTTTCAGCAAATGTAAATATTGTATTCAAAGGTAGTGGCATGTTGATATTAATTGGACTTACAAATGTCTTCCTTTTCAGGAACCTAACAAAGTCATAAATCTAACACTACTGAACTATATAAGACCGACAGAAACTCATGCATCAAATTTTATCAAAACTTAACTAATTACCTCGATAGCATCCTCATATTGATCAACCACATTCATCTCCTCTTTAACCACCTTCATTGTGAAATTAATTTTCTCCTTTTCCAAGTTTTTTTTTTTACATTGAATCGCATATTCCAATCTTGTCTAGAGCAAGATCCATGTGCAGAAGTTGGTGTTAACGTCGGTGTTGATATGTGAATATTCTCTAATTCTTGAACTCACAAACGAAGCTTTTCATTCTCCTTACTAAGCTTCTCGATTTCTTCACTCTGTTTCTTTGAGTATTTTGTTATGTGGAAGTAAGTAGGTTGGGTGACAAACCCGCCAACTCCATGTACACGTCCATTACGCTTTTTTATACCCAAAGCTTGTGTCAAAACATTGTTTAGAGATGGCTCTTTGTCAACATAACTCTTTGAGATCTCATCCTAAAAATGCAAACAAATATAACTTAATTTTATAAAGCTTTTAAACTTTAAAGAATGTAAAACTGTAGTGTGTGTCTTACTATGTGATTCATAACTTCTTGGATGTGTTCATTATCGTATTGTCTCTACTTATCTACACAAGCATTCTTCCATATGCTAGCTCGGTCAAGATCACCTTCTTCTGAAGCTATATTTTTCTACATTTCAATATATGCATTCATTAGATTGATTAAGATGCTTTTAAAACTAATTCAAACAAAAACTACTTCTTACCAATTCCTCTCGAAGATTAGCACAACCTTTTATTGAAAGTCAATTGTTATACTTATTCTTCTTCTGTCTCTCTTGTTGAATTTTTCTTTTGTCCTATACAAATACAACATTGTATTGGGGTTTTATAAAGTTTCTTAACAAATACTTAAAACAATTGTTGTAAGAGCACATAACAATCATGAGATTTTAAACCATTAAGTTTTAAATCACTTATTGACACAAGGTTTTTAACATTGGAAGAATAACGTTCAGGTACCTTTACTCTTAACAATGTATTCAGAACACAATGTTTTTCTTCCGTTGTAAGAGTATAACAAGTAGGAGGAGTAAAGATTTTTTTCACTGTTGATAGGTGCAAGCTTTGTGTAACACCCTGAATTTTGAAATATTTTTCTCACAATTTGTTTGTTGGTTTTCTTATCTAAAATAATGTTGGGTGTTTATGAAGAGAGTTTGTTTGTTGGAGGGAATAAGGAAATAAAGAAATTTAGGAAAAAAAAAGATAGAAAAGTATGGATAAATAGGTTATAATAATAATATTAAAGTGTTGTTATTATTATATTTATATTTATATTTTATTATTATTGTTATTGTTATTGTTATAAAAAAAAACTCCCCTTCACGCGTGAACCCCTCCTCCTTCAAAATTTTTCTTCCTTTTTATTTTCCTCTTCCTCGTACCATAACCCAGTCGACCACCATACCTTACAAAATTTTTCTTCCTTTTTCTTTTCCATTCGAACTCATGCACCACTTATTGGTAGAGTCGTCGTCTCTAACTGTTTCTGCCCATTATCTCCTCACTGTCGAAGCCACTGCTACTGTGAATCGAACTCCTTGCAATGCCATCGTTGTCCAGCATCTTCGCTCTAATTTGTCTTTGACAACGACGAATCCCAACCACCTTTCATTGTGGGTTCAAGTCGTTGGCATTACATTCTGCCTCTGCTTATCGTTGAAGCCAAAGCCCAGTCGTCACATCCTTGTTAGCTCTTGTCTCCGTTTGTTGACGCCTTGCGCTAGTCAAGCCCCTTCAATTCATCGAAGCCAGCTGCACTATGTGTCGTTTCGATTTTAATCGGGTCGTCGTCCTGCCTTTAATTGCAAAATGTTGCTACGTGTTCCTGTCTTCTAGCAGCGGATCCGACGTCCATGTTATGAGTTCATTGGTAAGGTGAAATTGTGGGTTTAGTAGTGTTGTTCTTAGCTAGCGTATACTTTAAGGTTGGTTAATTGATTGGGTGTTGTTTGATCTTAAGGTGATTTTTGGAGAGGTGGTGCTTGGATATCTAAGTTTCAGAGCGAGCGTCATTGGAAGTTTTGCTCCATTCAATTTGGATAAGTTGTGAATTTCACATTGGGTTGATTTTAAGTGGATGATGTTGTTGGAGAAA
Organism: Cucumis variabilis; assembly: GCA_037974545.1. NCBI lineage: Eukaryota > Viridiplantae > Streptophyta > Magnoliopsida > Cucurbitales > Cucurbitaceae > Cucumis > Cucumis variabilis. The sequence goes on from JBBPDI010000023.1 coordinate 752,566, forward strand.
ATATTGAGTACTTATCTTGGTGTTTAGGTTGTTCGCTGATTTCAATTCGATCAAGAAGATTAGGTAACCTTAAGGTAAGGGGTTTCTATTGTTAGACTCTATAATGAATTTAGAACATAATGATTGTATAAATTCTTACTGAACTGAGATTGGTTTATTGTTATGTGAATTTAAATGTGATGACTGATTAACTGTATGGATTCTTACTGAACTGGATTGATTCTTACTAAACTCTGATAGGAAAATTTATATTTGATGACTGTTTGACCGTATGAATTTTACTGAACTGAAATGGATTGACTGATATGTAAATTTGTTATGATGACTAAACTGAGGATATTAAATTGATCAAATTGTGGGTTGTTGACGGTTATGTTAAGGCATAGGTAGTGTATTGTAGGTTGAATTGATAAACTAGATTGAATTGAGTGAACTGAGTTGAGTGATGCTCATATATAAATTTAACTGTTTGAGAGACTGTTATGTTGATGTTTGATTGTGTACTGATTTAGGTAAATTGGTTGTATATGCTTTGAACTGAAAGGACATAATAGTAGTTTATACTGTAAAATTGAGTTGACTATTTTAAAGGTTAGTATGGACTAAGGGGAAACTGTTATCTTTATCTATTGGGAAGTATGTCTTGCAGGTGTCCCACAGGATCACCACCTCTTTCCTCTTGAAATTCAAGGTCTTTTATTCTTGAATATATGGCCTCTCCAGACAAAGGTTTTAAAATTGTTTTAAACTCCTTTTCACCATTAAATAACTTCTTTTGACATCGATGTGGATGGTTGCATGCTAGAAATCTTCGATGTCCAAGTTAGGCTATTTTCTTCCCATATTTTAATCTTATAGAGGATATATTATCTTCACAAATTGGGCATGCCTTAATACTCTTTCATACTACATCCACTAACATTTTCATATGCAAGAAAATCATTTATTGTCCACAACAAAACAACCCTTAAATTGAATAGTTCTTCTTGATTAGTATCATAACATTCAACACCACTTTCCCATAAGAGTTTTAAATCCTCGATTAGTGGTGATAAGTACGTGCCAATGTTATCCCTTGGTTGCCTTGGACCCAATATGAACATTAATAACATCATGAACTTTCTTTTCATGCACAACCATGGTGAAAAATTGTAAATAAACATCACTACGAACCAACAACTATATTTAGAACTCATTTCACCGTGTGGATTGAGTCCATCAGCGGAGAATGCTAAACGAATATTTCTAGATTCAGAACCAAAGTCTAGTCACATCAAATCTACTAATTTTCAGGTTCGAGAGTGTTGGGACAAATATTGACCCATTTAAAGATAGTCTATTCTCAATCCTTATCATACATCTTTTCACTATTTTTATATTTTTATATAGAATATGAAAATAGATTTCAATACGAACCCAACAACACAAAAATCACTTAAATCGGAGTTCAAACAAAGGAGAATGGGCAAACTAAACACAAGGGGTATTTTTGTAAATATTGAAGAAGCTGGACACGTGTCAACCTTCAGTCGCGCACACTTAGCCTCGAGGTCACGGGTTTGAACCTCACCAGACACAATTTTTGTTTGAATTACTTAAGGCAAAAATGACGTCGTTTTTGAGGCCGTCACGCATGTCCCCGAAGTCACAAGTTCGAATCTCCCTTCACACAAAAGATTTACCATCTATTTTTCTTCAATCCATGTCTTCAGCGATCCAACGACTATCCATGCGCCACGTAGCACGATCTCAATGTGTGTGCCCCTCAGCTATCCTAGTTCGAATCTTAGCCAGCACAATTTATTTCTTTTTCCATTTTTTCTGTGGCATTTTTGTAAATAATGTCCAAACTTTCCAAATTTCTCCCATTTTCATCTCTTCTTTTTGGATATGGGCTTAGGAATATAATTTTGGCCAATTTCCTCTATTTCTCCCTATAAATACCTCAATTAACCCCTAATTTCACATTCAATTCCAATCCAATTCACTATTCCCTCGAAAATTACTCCCAATTTCTCTACCCTCACTCTATAATTTTTTATCTTCAACAATTTTTCCAGAATTATTGAAGATGGAACGCTAATCTTTTGAGGTAATTTGAGCTTAGGTAATTCCAATCTTTGAGCATTTGATTAATTTAATTTTTCATTACAATTAGGGTTTGATTAGTCTTTGATTTTCATGTAACTTTTGTTAGAATCGTCAATAAAATTGCATCAAGAGTTGGATCTTTAATTCAATCTTATTGAATTTTGTAATCTTGATTCTTGATTCTTTTGGTTCAATATTGTAAGCAATTTACTTCTAGTATATCAATTAATGCAAGATTGATTGATTTGCTTGCTTATATACAAAAATTCTCATGATTTTTGATTTTATCTCTCCCAATTTAGAATTGTTTAATGCTTTTCTTTGGATTTCAATTGTTTCTGGATAATTTTTGGAATTAAATTTGCATACTTTCTTTGTGCACAAATTAAATTCCATTTAATTCCTTGGATGCAAAGTTGTTATTGATCTATCTTGAGATTTTCTTTAAAGAACAAACAATGGGTTTAGTGAGAATTGCAAGGATCAAATTAAACCCTATAAAATTCATTGCTCTTTTTTTAGAATTTTGATTCAAGAATTTCTTCCAAGATCAAGCAATTTGATCTTGTAAGGAAATCTTGAATTAAAATCTCTTCTTAGGTAGGCATAATTCAATTTTCTTTACCTTCTTTTATTCAATGATAAGATTTGATCCATGCATAAGCCCATTCCTCACTTATCATCTTGGAATTCAATCTCTAGTATCTCTTTTTTTGTGAATTGTATTGCATACTAAATTCCCTTCTCATTCTTTCTAATAATTTCCCCCAAATTGATTTCAATGCTTTTCTTTTCCTTTTGTTACTAATCTCTATATTTTTAAGCATCACATTCAAGCAAACATCTATCCTACACTTCCTTCGGTTCGACATCCGTGCTTGCATCTATCTACGGTAAAATCAAGGGTAAACTACAAATAATCTTTTGTCAAGACGGTTTAGGTGAGTACCCTTTACAACCACTTTAATTTCTGAACATACATGTGTTGATAACGACCTTACCTATATACTTTGCATAATCCTTTACTTTTTGCATATCAATTCCGACCTTGTCAGAGAGTCTGCAGGATGTCATAATTCTCCATTAACTACTCACTCATTAGCATACCAAATCAAATTTTTAGCACTGTCAATACTTCAAAACAATCTTCTGAAACGTGGAATTGGTGGAAAGTATCATACAACTTTTCCAGGAATCTATTTTTTCCTTCTGTTTGCATTATTAGCATACTTCCACCTTGATTCACCGCATTCATGACATTAAGTTGCATGAGCGTATTCTTTTAGACAAACAACAATCATTAGGGCATGCATGAATCTTTTTGTAATTTATTCCTAGTGCACCTAAACTCTTCCTCGCTTCATACATTGATGTTGGGATCTCATTGGTAGCAGGAAAAATTTCTTTTAAAATTTTTAGTACATAGTTATGAAAAGCTAATATCACTCCATCCATACCTAAACTTAAATTATACAACTTGACCAATGTAACCAACTTGGTGAATTTTTTGCATCTTTCATATAATGGTTTTTTGGCATCATTAAGCAACTTCAATAATTTCATTTATACTTTCTACATCATTCTCTTCATACATATGGGTGTCAAACTTAGAAGACTCTCTGTAAAAGGACTTATTAGGTAGTTGTTCACCATGTCAAAACCAAATTTTATAACTTTCATCAATTCCATTGACATATAAGTAATCTCTAATAGTAGTGTGACTTTGTTTTTCACAATTCCCACATTTGAAACAAGGACAACGAATAGAGGCATCATTTGTATTAGAAAATTCAAAGTTGATGAACTTTTCTACACCCAATTCAAATCTATGGATAACCTACTCTTGTACATACATGATCTATCCATAAGTGTAAATCCTAAGAGAAGTTATTGAGTAATAGTTATCAATTTCAAGTATAATATGAGAGAATACTAGAAAGCATAAAAAAAAATTTAGACAGTATTAAAAAGTGTTCAAAATAATTGAAAAGTAAGGTAATAAGTACAAACCCATATCAAATCAAGAAACAAAAATGAACAATATTTTAGCCTTAAATCTTGTAAACCGTTCTTTTCTATCGATGTATCACAAACCATGAAGCCTTAATTAGTAAATCTTTGTAGCAAATAGAGAGATTGTGTACATGCAATTTCTACTTAATCTAAGGAGTCCTAATTTGAGTTCATACATCTCTTACATGGACACCTTGTTTATGGGTACCCATCGAAGCTATACATTGCAACCTCTAAAAATTAGAACACTCCCTCTCTATACTCAACCAAGAACTTATTCTTACGTTTCATCCAACCCTTGTCCATCGTAAAGTTATAGAACATTAATAAGTTTCATTCGTCTTATATTCCACTTCTCAAATGCTCAAACTTACTCCATCAATAAACTACGCCTTAGAAGTATCCAATATCTCAACTTTCACTACATCTAACTTTAAACTAAAAACGCTACCTAACAATTCCAACTAATAAGCTTTAGAAGCAACCGAACACTTCGAACAAATTATAAAATACTAAAGCCTACCATAATTCTAACTAACACTTAATTTTAACAAACAAACCATAATTACAAATAAAAAACTACAGGCTAGTATATTAGTAGGATAGCCACAAAAAATCAATAAAAATTTTCAAGTATTTAAACTATTTCAACAATTTAAGAAAATTTAATTTCATCAATTTAACAATTTCAATACATTTAAATCACTCCATAACAATTACAATTTCAATAAATTAAACCCTAACGTATTACAAATTTAAATATACTATTTATACATACAATTTAATTCATAAACGATTCATATACATTTTAATTTATAAACTTCCAACAATTTCAATATACAATCTACACATACATTTTAATATCAATCATACATTTATTTACTCATGAAACAAATTCAATATCAATCATATATACAATATACAATTTATACATACAATATAAATACAATATACACTACAATATACAATCTATACATACAATCTACAATCTACCATCCATCAATCATACATTTATTTAAAAATAAAAAAAAGCATATCTTTACCGGATAGTAGATACAATGGCATTACACAACGACGAAAGGAGAGGACGGTGCGTGGTGGAACACAATGGCGAACAACTCTCTCTCTCTTTTCATCTTTCTCTTTTCTCTTTTGTGTGTTCTATGTTCTGTGGAACAGTTATTAACAGGAGTTCTCCCAATGTAGCTTGAAAACATTGCGAGAACCCGCTAATCCCAATGTCATAAGTGAAAACGTCAAAATTACTTGAGATCAATCTCAAAGTTTCACTTATGGCGTCAGGAAAAAGTTTTCAAAATTATTCAAATGTTACAGTTTCTCCTGATGTGGTCAACCTTTACATTGGCCATAGTCAGACAAAGCCCCACCTTTCACTTATTGTGTCGGGGAAAGGTTAAAATAATTATTTAAAGGTTCAATTTTTCACGACGTGGTCAACGCTAACGTCGGTAGAGCCTGACCAATTACCGACACCATGAACTTAAACATCGGGGTACAATAGATTTTAATAATAATTCTATTTTTCCTGATACCACACACCTCCATGTAGACCGTAGCTAAGGCATCCTCGACGTGTACTTGCATGGCGTCAGAGAAAATGGAAATTACTATTAAAATGAAATGTTTCCCCGACATCTTTGTGCATTGCATCGGGGAAGTGGTATGCTATCTCGATGTCTTCAACACAACGTCGGTCTAAAGGACCAATGCCACCACAGATTTTACTGCATCGTGGAAAGCTTTGTGTCCCAAATTTGTCTGTCCACATGCCTTTTTGTCCGTCGGGATACTTTCGTTTTCTTATAGTGTACTCAAATCTAAACGATTTCTTAAAAATTTTTTGCATACTCGATTTTTCTCAGGATTTATTGGAACATGATCATTTACATTTGGCTACTCGATCGTTTAAATTTGGCTATCCAAATCTAAATAAATCTTTTTTAAGATTTTTGGTACACGATCATTTAAATTTGGTTACCCAAAGTTGTATTAATATCTCAACGATTGGTTTTCAAGAAATTTTATATTTGTTAGATTTGATACACCAAACCTAAACCAATATCCTATCATTTTTGTTCAGAACGTGTAGCAATTTACATTTGGTACAAAGATGATGGTTTCAAAAAAATATGAAAGAAAGAAAAATTGCAAGAAAAAGAAAAATTGCAGAAGAGAAGAAAGAAGATATAAAGGAAGAGTAAATTTGGAATATTTAAAAAAAAAAATAGTCGGCTTCATGAGCTTTTTGATTTTGTTACACGGGTCGTAAATATTTTGGTGTTTTTTTGTTATATTTATGAAAATTAACCTTTAAAAAATTGTTTAAAAAAAAACTCTACATACCTAATTTGAAAACAACCTTTTGTTTTTACTCATTTGTTTTCAAAACCACCCGTATTTATCCAATTGATCCATTTATAAATGTATAAGAGTATTTTATCATATATACCAAATATAGAATGGCGTTGACGAAGTTCTTCGTGATTTCAAACATAGGAAAAATGAGGTTGTGAAATGAACGAATATAGGAAGTAGAAAACAATACCACCAAAGCAACAACTGCCTTCTCCAAATTTGTATAATGGACTTGTTCTCTTCTCTTCATACAATCCTATTTAAAACCTAATCTCTCGACATCACAATTCATACAAATTATTTATCTTTATTGTTTTAAATTGTTTGATTTGTTATTCCTATATATTTCAATGGCTTTAAGGTGTTTTCCTTTCCTTTTCATATACTTGTTCCTC
>JBBPDI010000023.1:766726-780679 GCA_037974545.1 Cucumis variabilis
TAAAATCATTTCTATTCAAATTAATATTTCAAATGAAGCATTAATGTTATATGTAATACATCCCCTAAATTTTATCAGTTATGTTTTTAATAGATTTGTAATAGAGAAATTTTCAAAAATAGCAAATTTTACTAAATATTTACAACATATAGCAAATTCTATCACTAATAGTTATTGATATGCTATAGTAGACTATCATTAATAGAATCCAAAATTTTGCTATAGTTTGTAAATATTTTAATTTATTTTGCTATTTTTATAAATGCCCTTTTTTTATATGAGTCCAAATTTTTAATAAATTAATTAATCTTATAAAACTTAAATTTTATGTCTAAACAAAATTCTTAAACTTTTAATCTTGTAGTTTTGTTAAACAAAAATATTTTTGGCCCGTGTAACAAAATTAAAAAACCTACAAAGCCGGTAAAATATTTTCATAAATTCTATATTTGTTTTTTATATTTCGGAGGGTTCGTCACTTTTATTTCTTCTTCTTCTTTGCGATTTATTCATCTTCTCTTCCAGCCTTCCTCAACTCATTTTCCATATTTTCTTTCTTCTATTTTTAAACAATTTATTCTTTAGTTTAAATCTCAAGAATATTCAAGATCGTTTAAAAAGAATATCGAACTTCATCTAAATATTAACTCATATTTCTGATATTAACAAATATCAATATCGTTTAAATATCACTTTGACATGATCTAAATAATCGCTTACTTAGTCAACGTGATCATTTAGCATGGTCAACAAGATAGTTTAGATTTGAAGCATTTTTTCCATCATTAAAAAGAACTACACGATTATGTTGATACTATCTACACTATCGTGTATCATTTTCTACACGACCGCGTATCATGATCATTTAAAAGTAATTGCGTGTTGATTGAAACATTTTTGGCATTTTGTATTGTAAGTCTGTGAACTTTTTTCATTTTCAAAATTATTCTATATAGTGTAAATATATACATTTTATCCGTTTGTTATAGTTGTTTTTAGAAGACCTCTTTAAAAAAACTCATTAACTAAAATTTTAATTTTATAAATTTAAAAATCAAATGGATTGAAGTTCAAAGATAAAAATTTTAATTTAACCAAAATATAAATAACATTGGACTTGTTCTTTAAACCAAAAAAGAAAAGGGGAAAAAACTTATGAAGAATTGATTATTATTGCATATAGATAGTGACAAGAAACAGATGGTGTGACTTGTAATGCAGGTCAAAGTTTTGAACATTTATTGGGAAAGAAGCAGCCAAAATTGGGACAGTTTTTCTTCTCTTTTTAAAAAAAAAATAAAAAAGACTTTTGGCATCATTTAAGGGAACCCCTTGTCTCTCCCCCCCACCCACCCCACCCAGCTACCTTGCTTTTATGGCATATTCCAAAATTCCATTTAAAAATACAAAAACAACAATACTTTTCTACCTATATATTTATTTTACCACTACTCATACTGTTTTTTCTTTTTCAAATCCATTTATTTAGCCACTATATTTTATTTTTATTTTGTTAATAGTTTTATATCATTAGTTTGTTTGTGTCGTTGCACTTCGTCTTGCCTTGTAACACCTAAAATTTTAAGGTAAAATATATTTTTATCTTATTTTATTTATATTAAGTTATCGTTATTTAAAGATTTTAAGTTTGTGGGGTATTTTTGTAATTAGGATTTGTTGGGAAAGAATATGGAATAAGGAATTTAAAATATATAAGATATAATAATTATTATTAATATAATTTTAATTATTATTATTATATTGTTTTAAAAAAAAACATCTCTCCCGCTTTCTTCTTCCTCGCGCGCCGCACCCTCCCCCTCGTCTCCTTCTTCTCCCTTCTTTTCTCTTTTCTTTCTTCTTTTTTCTTCCTACCCTAACCCAACCGCCGCCACTCCCTTCTCCAATCTCTTTCTCCTTTTCTTTTCCGTCCACCCGAAGTCGTGAACCGAGTCAAACCTGAGCGTAGGTGTAGATTCGAGCCGCCGCACATAACCCTCCCACCGTTTCGCACTGCTGCAGCGTTCATCCCTCTTCATTCATGTAGTTAAGCTGAAGTTGGGGCGTTCGTCTGCGATTGGAGCTCCGTCGCTGCACCTGTTGTCGACATTAGTCGACCAGCCGCCGCACCATCCAACTGACAACTGCTCACTGTGGGGTGTCGTGCCACATCCTCGTCCACCGGCTGTGAAATAGTTGTTGTCAATTACCCAACCCAGTTTATACGTGCAGATTCATTCCTTTTATCGTTGTAGTTTCTGTCATACTTTGGGTAGTTGTGGTAAGAGTGAAAATTGTAGGATTCATGGTTTTGCGTTGTAAGATTTCGATAAATTTTGATGGTTAATTGGTTCAAATGATAGAATTTGAAGGCGTTAATGGAGTTGGTGTTAGAATTCTTGAGTTTTGTAATAAGCTTCGTTGGAGTTCGATCCTCTACTTTTGGGTAAGTTGTGAAAAATCACATTGGGTTGATTTTAAATGAATGATGTGTTGGAGAGAGATATTGAGTATTTATCTTAATGTTTAGGTTCGTTTTTCGTAGACCTTAGCGCAGTTAAGGAGCTTACATAACTTTAAGATAAGGGACTTTCTACTGGACTTACCTATAAAGTAAAATATGTTGGCTGTATGTTATCTTTAAACTGAGGATGGATGTCAGATATGACATATATGTATATCGAAGTAGATTTGAGATTTAATCTATGCTGTTTCTAATTAGGAAAAATATAGATATATGCATGGACTAATGTGGACTTAATGTTAAGTGCATATTGTGATTGACTGGATATATATACACACATATGGATGTTGAAATGACTGAAACTCATAGACGTTGCTATATAGAGTGTGGATTAAACTGGTGGATTGTTGTTAGATTGGATGTAAGATACACCAAAGTATGACGTGTACTTGTGAGCTGAGGGGATGTTATGATTGTTTAGCTTGTTTGACTGTTGTGTGATATGTTATTGACTGACTTGGGCTAAATTAGAATAAGATGACTGTTAAGGGTTAACTGAAGGGTTTATGTGTTGAGGATATTTGATTGTACTATGAATGACAATTAAGAGGTTTAGAATGGACTGAGGGGAAAATTGTTAGTTTCCTATTGGGTAGTTTACCTTGCAGATGTCTTACGGGATAACTACTTTTTATGCATCCTACGGGAGCATTAGACTGATATGTGTTTCTGCAGAACACTAGACTGATTTATGCGTCCTTCGGAGCGTTAGACTGATTATGTGTATCCTACGGGATCACAAGACTGTGACTGTGCAGGGTATTCCATTAGGAAGTTAATAGTTTATTGTTCCCCTAACGGGACCAGTAGTGGGTCTCTTACTGAGTATGTTTATACTCACTCTTTTATGTTTTAATTTTTTTAGACAAAGGTAACAAGGGAGGCAGACCGGCGAGGGACAAGAAGGAGGCGTGATTGCCATATGGGATGTCTTCAATTGCTTCTACTTAATGTTTTGTTTTCTTTTTTTCTCTTTAGCACTTGAGACTTTTTAGAAAATCTTGTGGTTTAACAAACTTCATGAACCGATGTTTTGTAAGCTTTACTTTGAAAGATTTTGGTTATTTGAAATAGGACCCAAACTTGAATTTGTTTTTCTTTGAGAGTATGATTTCTAATGAATTTAGTGTTTCTGTGTAAATCAAGGTTTTTTGTTGAAATTAATGACTTCGACTTAGTTAGAAAAGTTGGATCGTTACATGCCTACTGGTTATCTAAATAGAATATCAAATTCGTTAGGAAACTGAACCGTCTAATTTCCTTGCCAAGTGAAATCAAAAACTACAAAACAGAAACAAATTAGTATGGCTGAGTCACAGATCACGCTCTCTTTAAGACGTTTCGCGACTTTGCTCTCTTTGTGCAAACAGATTGATTGCCCCATCGTCTCCAGTAAGGGTGTAATCGGGTTGGGTTGAGAGACATTCTCAACCTAATCCATATTTTCAAGATATATGGAATGACAATCCAAATAACTGAATTTAGTTGCCAACCCAACCCAACCCATAAATATATGAGTTGGGTTGTCTAGTTGTTTTTTTTTTTTTGTGTGTGTGTGTAGGGTTTAGGGAAACGGAGGTGGACAGTGCGATTGTGAGGGAGAATTGAGAAGACCGGAGACTGAGGTGAGATGGAAGAGAAGATAGTGAAGAAGGGTCGAGCGGCGCGCGCGACAGGAGGAAGACCTAGTTTTTAGATTTTATTTTATTAAATAATATATATATATATATATATATTTATTAATTCGGGTTGGGTTGGGTTGAACCGAATTTTTGAACCCTCCAACCGGAGACTCAATCTAACCTAAAAAAATCCAATTTTTTTCACCAAAACCAATTGAGAATCACAAACACTCATAGACACTATAAAATGCTCGGGAAACAAGAAATAACTTTTGAGAGAATATGAAATCAGAAGATTTTTGCTTCAGTTATTTTAGGTGAAGAAGGGTGTATATATAGATGGGGTTTGGAAAGTCAAAAGTTTTAGCAAAAATATATATATGTATATTATTTTACCTTTCCTCGCTCGACAGTGGCGCGCACATGAAAATGCGAGCATATTCACATTTGTCTATCTCCTCCCTCCTTCCAAAACTTAGGTGTCCTAAGGGCCTAAACCAATTAATCATACAATGGGTATATTAAGAGATTTCCACATTGTATGGAAAATAATAATATATTTTTCTGTAACAAATTTTTCATCCAATAGTTAGCATTTTAATGTTGGATAAGAAATCTGTAACTCCAATTATAATTTGATTAACTTATTACAAAAATTATCAATTCAATTTTTATATGGTTTTTGAAAAAAAAATATAAAAACAAAAATTCTAAAAACAAAGTTCATAAAAAAGATCCAACCAAAAAGATTTTCATTGTGACAGTTATTTTACATAAGATAATTGATATCATTGTTATTGAAGGAGGACCAAAGTTGCAATACATATGAAAAAAAAAAACTATAGGTGGACATCCAAGAAAGATAAAAAGAAAATGAATTAACAAATTACCTCAAATGTTTCAACAATCACAATCTTTTATTTCTCTTACATCTACGTGAAACAAAAAAAAAAGCATATCTAAAAAATGGGAAGAAAAAAAAAAACGAATACAACGACTATGAGAAGTTGGAAGTTTCTCAAAATCATTGACTTTCTTTTTCACCTCTTAACATTTTACATTTTCTGGTGGCTTGTGAACATATTTATAATAAGAGATTTATTAAGAGGGCACCATGACGAGGAGGTAATAAATGTGAATTGGATGACTTCTTCACACACGCGTGCGCACCTATTTGTCTCGAAAGCTATGATGTGGTGATAAAATAATATTGTTTTTATTAACAAAATATTTGTTTTTAATATTTTACTATTTTAAAAATTTTCTCTCAAAAACAAATTATTTTTTTACTTAATTAATAAAAGGAAAATTTTTAAAATAATAGATTTTACAAAATATTTACAACCTATACCAAATTTTATCACTGATAGTTATTGGTATGTTATAGTGATAGAAGACTATCAATAATAAAATCTAAAATTTTGCTATTGTAAATATTTTAATTTACTTTGCTAATTTTAAAAATTTCCCTTGATAAAATTGTTTCCTTTTTTGTTTCTTTAAAATGAACAATTTTACAAATCAAAATGGGGCATTTTTAAAAATAACAAAATAAATTAAAATATTTACAAGTTATAGCAAAATTTTGGATTCTATCACTATAACATATCAATGATTATCAGTGATAGAATTTGTTATAGGTTGTAAGTATTTTGTAAAATCTACTATTTTTAAAAAAATTTCAATCAAAATTATAAGAAGTCTCCCTTTTTGTTCATTTGGAAGTACGGAAATGATTCTTCCTATTTTCTCCATTTTTTTTATTTTAACTGTTTTGGTTCTCGAGCTCAATGGAAAGAGGTGTTTGTATTTTGATTAGTTCCAATGCAACTTTGATCTAGACAGACAACAAGATCTGAGTTGTTTTATTTTAGGGACGTCATGCCAACATTTTTCGAACTGCTTGCATTCTAAGTAGAGTCACAAAATATCCTAAAGAGAGTCGACTCAGCCTTCCTTTCATAAGTTTTCTTTTCTGCAAATATTTGGATGCATATCTTAGGGATTCAAATCCAAGGGTCCAACTTCCAAACATTTATCTATCATACCTTAGGTGTTCAGATCTTGAGATCTAGATGACAAGGGTTAGCCGTACAATTTTTTAAGCATTCATCTAAACGCATTTGCTACCAGATGTTAGTTCAATGTGTTCAGTTTCTAGTATCCAATTCTAGTTACAATACATCAATGTGAGTAGCACACACGTACCGATGGTTCAAATTTTTTTATTTTTCTTACTTTGGCGTTTTTAATATTTTATTTATTTATATTCCATTTATTTATTTTTGTTTATTTATATATATCTTTAGTTTTTTAGAGACATTTTTAAAAATAGTAAAATAAATTAAAATATTTACAAGCTATAGCAAAATTTTAGTCTTCTATCACTATAGTATATTAATAACTATCAGTGATAGAATTTGCTATAGGTTGTAAATATTTTGTAAAATCTATTATTTTTAAAAATTCTTTAATCAGAAAACTAATAAGATTTTTGGCGAAACTGGTGGTTCCAATTTTTTTTTACTTTTTTTTTTACCCGTTTATACCAAGATAATACTTTTTTACAGATACAGTTACTTGCATGATGCAAATAATGAGGCAAAATATCAGTGCATTTGCAAACTACTATTAGTTTTGGAAAATTCTTAACCAATTTATGATATTTTCGAGATTGACAAGATTTCCCCAATATCACCTAAATATATGTCTATAATTCAAAATAATTAACATTTATTTATTTAATTCATAAATCTTATATTTAATAACGATTTCCCTAAAAAAATGTCCAAAAAATTTTCAATTGTTCCCGATTCATTAGATTTCATAATATCTTGAATTCAAATATTATATCATATCCCTATAATAATAACAAACACTAATTCAGTATTTCATATTATTTATATTTTAAATTATTTTTAAAAAATGTATCAGATAATACATTCTACGTATGATTAATAAAAAAATGACTATGAGAATTTCAACCATTCTAAGTCATTATATTTCATAATATTTTGATTTCAAATAATACATCAATCCCTAAAACAACAGCAAGCATACAGAATACATATTACATATGATTAATAATAATTAAAAAATAAAATTTTATCATCCCTACTATTATGCTAATTATGATTATAAACTTATTTTAGTTGGTTTTTATTAAAAATGTCAATTTAAAATAATTATTTTTTCAAGTTGTGTTTTTAATTACGTAAATATTCATATTTATTTTAATTAGATTTTTTTATTTTATATGTTATAATTATTTTTTTAAGTTGTGTTTTTTAATTACATAAATATTTGTATTTATTTTAATTAGATTTTTTTTATTTTATATGTTACTATATTTGTTGACGCCTTCCTTTAGCGTAATATTGTGTTGGCTTTCTTTGCATTATCCTTTAGCATTATCTGTGATGACTTTACAACTAGTAAAGATTGTGGGTAGATGGCAGATGAATTGAATCGTTCGGATATATTAATTACCGTGTGGTTGATGTATACGTTCCTTTATCAGCTTCGTTTCAAGGTTTTCTAGAATGCATTCAAGGTATATTTTCTTTGTTTGGGGGAAATTAAAATTTCCTTAGGATTTAATTAACAACTTTTCAAAATTTAAACGATTTGAAGTTGTAGTTGTTGTGCATGCCAAGATATGAAGAAGAAATTTGAAGGAACAGAGCACAAAGAAAAAATTTAAAGCAACAGAGCCAATAAAGAACTATAATGGTGTCAATGTTAAAGACTGAAAGAACCTGATTAGAAAGCAAAGTGCAAAAGAACCTAATTAAGAAGTAAATGGATGTGAAGTCATGCGAAAGTAAATAGCAGGTGAAGAAATAAACGAAGAAGGTGAAGAGATGGGGAACAAATGTGAAATCAGTGATTTGGTAGTGAAGAAATATCCGAAGAAGATGAAGAGATGAGTTTCAAATGAAACAAAAATTTCTTAGGGTTTCAAATGGAACGAACGAAGATAAACTAGCAGAAGTCCAAGAATGATTTGAACGTTTGCATAGATTTGAACGTTTGCAGAGGTTAGGTGGAGCTTCCCATTATTAACAATATGTATCATTTTATGTTTTGGAGGGGAAATTATATTTTCATAAGGTTTAATTGTATGTGGGATGTGTTATTTAATTACAGTGTATTTGCGTTTTAGGGAACAATTGTATTTAGGACTCAAGTTTTTCAATTGGGTAGGAGCATTTGAGGCATTGTTCCATCTTTTTTTTTCTTCCAAATTTTCTGTTTTTCTGTTTTAGGAATTTAAAAATAATTTTGCTATTTTTTCAAATTAAACCTCTTAATTTGTCATTTTTCTTGTCAGTCCTAGAAAAATTCTCTTTAGACTCTCTAGAGGCTAAGGGCGTGTTTGGTTCGTGATTTATTTTAGTTTTTACGTTTTCAAAAACAAAAAATACAAAAAAAAACATGTTTGGTATACTTGTTTCTAAAAGCGGTTTTAAAAAACAACACTAAAATAGTGTATTTTCGAAAACAATAAATTGTCGTTTTCTTTGTCTTTAGATCTTGTTTTTAGAAATTGTGAACATGAGATACACTATTGTATTTTTAAAGTCACAACCAAACACAAATTTTAAATTTTAAATCTAAATTTCAAAACTTTAAATTGGAACCAAACTTATTTTCGAATACAACGAAAAATAAGAATTTTAATTTTTTTATGTTTTTCACTAAATGCTTTGTTTTTCAAAATAATTTTTGAATAAAAAACCAAATGGGGCCTACAAAAACTCGTCTATTTATAGAGTTGTCCTGTGAGTTTCTTCAACTTAGTTGGTCCATGAATCAGACATTCTAAATTCCAACCATACAGATTTAGACTTATTTAATATTTGAGTTAAATTAAGTTTTTTTTTTGTTAGTTACAAACTTAACGATTAGATTCAAAATAATTAAGTATATAGCAACATTTTAAAAAATTTACAAATATAACAAAAATTGTTCAATCCTATTAATGATGGAAGTCTATCACTAATAGACTATACGGGTTTATCAACGATACAAGTCTATCCGTGATAGTTTTGCTATATTTTCAATTTTTTTAAATATTGCTATATCCTTAATTATTATTCTTAAAATGACCATCAACTACAATTACTTTTTTTTCTCTTAATTGAACCTTAGCTCAAATAAATAATATTTAATTTGACCAAAACAGTTAACTTGATTAAAATGAAAACATACAGCTTCATTAGGATTTGCCAATTTGTTGCCTTCAATTTCAATTTAGAAGCTTTTAATTAGTCTCAAATTCAATTCTTTGTATTTTTCATCATTAATTTACTAAATGACGTGACAATATGTGATTGTTCTAAGGTTGAATCATTAATATTTCACTCAGAGTTTTTTGTATTTGTTAATGTAATTTTTTTATATTTTAATATATACTAGGTATTTTTATCTATGAGAAATTTTCAAAAATAGTAAATTTTATAAAATATTTACAACCTATAGCAAATTCTATCACTGATAGTCATTGATATGTTATAGTGATAGAAGACTATCATTGATAGAATTTAAAATTTTACTATATTTATAAATATTTTAATTTATTTTACTATTTTTAAAAATCTCCCTTTACGTAATTAAATTAGATTAAATTATAAAATAAGGGAAAAGTTTGTAAATACTTATAAAAACAAATAAGATCTTTGTACTTATGCAACATTTACAAATTTAAAAATATTTATGTAACAAGAAAGTTTATTTATATACATGCAACCAAGAAGCGTATTCTTTTAATTTTTCTTTTTTGAGTTTTAAGGTATTTGCTCAAACTTTTGAAAGCCTATATATTTTTTTCTATTGAAGTGCTAACAATCAGATAAATATATATTTATTTTAGGAAGATAAAGGGTATTATTAAAAATTTTGAAACTTCGAAAAAGTATTTTTGAAACAAAAATGCAAAGCGCAAATATAATTTTTAGGAGCATTTTCAAATATAGCAAGATGAATCAAAATATTTATAATATATATTCAAATTTCAAATCTATTATCATTCAGTCAGCATCTATTAGTGTCTATAATTTATAAAACTTGAAACTTTGATATATTTTATAAATATTTTTAACACTTTTGTCATTTACGATGATTTTCCTTTTTATAATTTAGTCAAAGTTAACCATATTTATGTTTGAATAAATTTAGAAGGATGTTTTCAATTTAGATAGAAAGTTTTAAAATAAGGAACTAGAAAAAAAATCACTTTAACAAAACTAAACACGACATAGCGAGCTTGAACTTAATAGTATTGGTATGGTCACTTACAATGTTATATTAAAAAGAAAAAAGAAATTAAAGAAAGGGAATCACAATCATCATTCCACCATCTCACTCATGGCCACATTTTTTGTGATGAGAAATTATTCTAAATAATAAAAAATAAATGTTGTTATATTTGCAAATATTTGATATATTTTGTTATATCTAAAAACATTTTTAATGGAAAAATAAATTGTTTTTTTTTAAATAGAGTAAAATGTTATCGGCTCCAATATTTGATCTCAGATATGAAAAATATATTATTTCATTTATTAAAATATCATTTTGCGTAATTTTCTTTATACAAAAATAAAACAAAAAATTTCATCTTCATGGCAGCTTTATTAAAGAGGTAGAGACAGGTGCTCTCTCAAATGGTAACCCATTTTTATGCATTTGTCGATTGATTTTTATTAAATATAAAAATTTTATATCGTATTTACTATATATTATTTTGTTTTATTAAAAAAAAAAAACTAAATATTGCATTGGTGGTGTGGAGGGGTGTGTTTTTTCTTTAAAGCTACCATCAATTCCATGATTCCCAACCAACCACAAGAAATGTACTTTTCATTTTAAATTTTGTATTATTTCATAGGTGTAATTTACATAAACATACATATTAAGCGCAACTCAAATTATTATAATGTTCATTTCACTGACAATTAGATTATACATATCGAAAAAATAACGCAGAGTGAGGGATTTTGTATAGCTATAAAGTTTTAGGGTTCATCGTTTTGAGAGGTAAATACTTCAATAGTAGGAGCAATTTTACTTTTCATGTTTGACTCTACCTTCCAATTGATATTCAAAAGTTTTTTAACTTCAATCTAAAAATTTCCCATACAATGATTATATACCCACCACTAATAAAACACCACAAATTAACCATATTGATAAAAAGAGAGTGAATTTTGTTATTCACAAAAGATCTCGGTTGATCTCAGTGAATCTCGATTGTTTTTGGTGCTTTAATTCTTTAACAAATAAAGCAAGTTGATTCACGATGTTCATTCTCAAAGTGCTCGTTGTCTTTGGTTGTCTATTCTTCATCTCTGTGGTCCTACAACAGAAATTAATCATAAAAATATGTTAGTTAGTTAGAATTTGTTTACTTTACTCTTTGTAACTGCTCTGTAAAGATGTAAAATGAATGAACCTTAGATGAGAAATCAATATGAGAAAAAGAGGGAAAGAAAATGAGTGAAAGAACTCTTCGTACTTGATTTCTTGAAGAAGATGAATGAAATGATCCATGGCTACTTCGAAAGTGGAATGTAGGCTTGAATAAGCTGAACCACTATAATTTCTTCATGTCCTTCTGTTGAATCTCTTAAAACTCCATAGACGAATTTCTCTAACTCTTGAAATCAAGAATACCGTTCGGCAAGGGGTTTGCACTATTTTTCTCTTTCATTCTTTCCTTTTTTGATTGTATGTCTCACGTGATAGAATCGAGTGTAGGGTATTGCTGAAGCGAGATAGTGATAAGTCCATATTTGATTATTGCACTTGCCTGAGTTAATTACCATTTTGCAACATATACATTAACATATTTACCTTTAATTTTAATTTCTAGAAAGTATTTTTGGTACAAACTTTATTTTATTTTAATATTTTCACATACATACAAATATTTAATTTCATAAACATATTTATAATAACTTTGCAACTAGTATTACTTAAGGTAGATATCATATTTAAATGCATTTAAAATTATATTTATATGAAGATTAAATAACACGTTTAGTCTCTCTTATTGCTAATAATTTTTTTAACTTTTAATTTTACTTTTGTTCTTAAAAATGTTAATATATCTCATAAATATTAAAAATGTTTTAAAAATGAGTTATTTTATTTAAAAAATTATTTTTAATTTGACCTTAAATTGTAAAATTTGTAGTTAAGACGTAACTTAATTTTAAAAGATGTCTAATCAACCTAGTAAACATATTTTAAAGTTAATAAGAGCTCAGGTCAACTAACGTTTATATGTGCTTGAGACTAAAAAATATGCGATTTAAATCCTCCACCCTCCACTTCTACTAAAAAAAAACATATTTTAAAGTTTGGAAACTATAGATAAACATAAATCTAAAAGCTTATGTGCGAAATTTCTAAGTTTGTGTACAATTGTGCTATGACATGGAAACAATTGTGCTATGATATGGGATTTGTATTTTGTCATTCATTAAGACTATTCAAGATGAGGCTATGTATTCGTTTGTATATGAGGCTATGTTTACTCTAGGGGAATAAAAAAATGGTGCTATTGGTTGATTCCAATTTGATCACAATCAGACTAGGGATGACTGGTAAACCAATATGATTGAGCTTGTTAGTATTTACTCATCTAATTTTTGAAAAGGAAGATGATCAAGATTGAGAATGTTTATTTCAAATAGTTGATTGAAAGGTATACCAAAAATAACTAAAACTACCCTCATAATGTGATTTCTAATCAACAACACCAAACACGCCCATTCATTATTGTTTCAAAGAATCTCTCAACTGTTTGAGATCTCTCTTCTTCTCTTCTTCTCTTCTTCATGACTCAACTTCCAATTTTCATTTCGTGGTGTTCAGTTTTCCATATTGTAAGTGTAACATATCTTGCCATTATCTTCCATTTTTTTACTTTATTACATATTGCAATCATCTTCATTATCAGCTTATACCTTTACATTTAGAGCTTTGAGGAATGTGTACGTCCCAATGACTTATTTAAAACTTGAACTTGCATGTTTATTGATGTTTATAGATGTTACTTTTCAAGCATTAACAAGTTGCCATTAATCTGGTCACAACGATTTATTTAGTATTCGAACAACGTTTTACCCTATAGTATTCCTATCAATGTAACATGATAGGGTAGATTGATAATCGTAGCATAAATGTGGTTATAAGAAAATAAAAAAATCAACATTTGCATCAACCAAACAAACACAAATCAATAAAAACCATTGATATTGTTATCATTATCAACTACACAATCAAAAGTAATAGGTCGTTAAGATTATCAAATTAGGTTTATAAAATCGGTTAAATGTCATCAATGGTCATAGATGGATGCATTTCATAATTTTGTATATTCGAATTTTCAATGGCAAAAGACGAAAATTCAACAAAAAATATTCTTACAAAATATGTGAATCCCACCGTATGACTAAACGTAATTGGATTGTGGACCTTTCCAAGCTGAATTAGTTTACAAGATTTGTCTGAGGATGGTATAGTAGATCCTACTTTTAATTGTTATTGTCGATAGACGTGTAGAGTAATCAGGTACGACCCACCAACCAGATTACGATTGATTTATACACATTACATTGAGGTAAAGGTGGCCTAAGCGTGATCTAGGTCCTACTAAAATTCTCTTCAAATAATTCCATTCATTCAACTCAAAGTGTTATGATTTGTGCACTAAATCCTAGAAACAATGCTAAACAGAGAACAATTCTATACCAGAACGCAACAGCCAGAGTACGCACAAAACGATAAAAGAGACAC
>JBBPDI010000023.1:805512-822492 GCA_037974545.1 Cucumis variabilis
AATTTACTTTTTATTTGTTAAAAAGTTTAATTAAACCCTATTCACCCCCCTCTAGGGTTGCCATACCGATCCAACAAATCCAACATATGTTCCTAGCCTCCTTTGAGGACCCATCTTAGTACATTGTGGTGGAGCAATTAAAATATATACTGTACATCCAAAAATTCTCAAATGAGAAATATTTGGCTTATGACCATATGCTAATAGTAATGACGAGTATTTGTGATAAGTTGTTGGTCTAATACGCATAAGTGACACAGCATACAAAATAGCATGTCTCCATACAAATGTAGGCAGTTTAGCTTTCATAAGCAAGGGTCAAGCAATTAATTGTAAACGTTTTATAAATGATCCTGCTAGACTAATTGTTGTATGAACATAAGCTACAATGTAACGACCCAATTCTTTATACTAACCTGAGGTCATTACCAGTAAAACAAATAAATACATTTTATTTGAAATAAAAGAAAATACTAAATTTTTAAAGAAAACGTTTCAAATATTCATTTAAAATTTATTAATAAAATATATAAAAGAAAAATAAATAAATAAAATACTAGTTTGGGCCCTATTTGAAATGGATAAAAAATATCTAAAAGTACTCATGAGTTTTGAAATAAATTTGTAAATCAAATATTGAAAACATAAATGTGGAAGAAAACATAAATTGTCCCCTATGGCGAACTATAGTTACTTCTTGTCATTCGTCAGCTTGCATTTACATCTACCTTTGCCTAAAAAATTAAACGTAGAAAAGAGTGAGTATAAATTTATACTCAGTAAGGGACCCACTACTAGTCCTGCTACGTGTTTGTTAACTTTCCGTTAGAGCCTTGTAAGAAAGTACCGCATAACTGTTGTGCTACATAACGCACACTATCCAGTGATCCCATAGGGACACATTTGGACTCTCAGTGAACCAGAATGAATCACCCTAAAGAAGAGTTAGACTGTAAGTGATCCCGTCGAATCACACAAAAAAGTTAGTCACACAAGCATAAATAGGTGGTGATCCCGAGGGACACCTATATGGTACGACTCTAACAGACAACGTTAACAAAACATTATAGCCTATATCTATAGCATAACATAAATATCATATCTAAATCATAATGTACCTCAATCATAGTATATCTCATTCATAATATATCTTATCCATAACATATCATGGTCATCATATATCTATGTAGCTATCAATATCAATCATCCATAACAATCACATCATGCATCATAGCTATGTTAATACATATATAATAAGGAAAAATATAATGTCAAGGGTCTAATAGTAGAATCTTTTACATGAGATTAGCTAAACAAAATTTATTCCTAGCGATAGTCAAGCTTTCCAACAAGCAAATCCTAAACATAAATAAGATTTAAATTAATAGTTTGATAACCACATCAAACAATTAATTACCCAAGCTTACCAACTTACCAACGAAAGTGGTTGAAACCAATTCAACCTTCATTGGAAGAAATTCACAACTCAAATCCCCAAATAAATTCAGCCAAACCATTAAAGCAAATTATCCCAACTTAAATCCATAACATAACTCATTTAGGACAAAATAGATAATTAATGGGAGTACAAAACCCAATCAAACACTAAGCAAAACTCATCAAGAAATGGCTCAAAATAAGGGAAGGCTCTGTAGCGACAATCAGTTCGAGCGCATGGCTCGTGGAGGAGGATCGGCTCGAATTGCTTGCACACGCTCAGCTTGGAGGCGTGCGACTTGATTGTGAAGGAACATCACACAAAATAGTGGAGCTTGTGGCACGAATGAGGCTGAAGTCAGCGGACGTGAATCACTTACGACAAAGTAGTCCAACTCAGACTGAATGGAAGACTTTGTGTTTGGGCTTCAACGGAGGTTTCGGCTTCGTCGTTGAGACTTTTTGGACAAAGACGCGGCGGCTTGCTTGATGGAAACGCTAACGCTTGCGATGACAGGCGGTGGATGGCGATGGAGGAGACAATGCGACTCAAATTTGTGATCCACGACGCATGACTACCGATCTTGGGGAGAGGAAACATGGTGACAGTGACAAGGGTTTTCTAAACGTGAAGGAAAGAGGAAGAAGACAAGTTGAAGATGATGCACGAGGATCGAGAGAGTTTAATTAAATAATTAATAATAATAATAATGTCATTATTATTATTTATCCTTCCCAAAAAAACTCACTTTTCCTTTTTCTCTTCAAAAACCCAACATTCTCTCTTCATTAATTATCCATTCAATCATCTTTTTCTATTTTTATTTTTCCCAAAAACAAATATATCAACTTAATAATTATATTGCATTTAATATAATTATTATTATTTTCAAAATCTAAATAAAATACCTTAAGAATATATCTTCCTAAATAATTATATTATCTCCAATAATATAATTATCCGTATCTTCCATAACTTAATTAATTATATATACGCCTATATATAATTATCCATAATTTCATCAAATTAAGTTACCAATAAAAATCATTCAACTTAAATTAAATCTTCCACAATACCAAAACATCCAAAACTCAACAATTAACTAAATATTCTTAGAAAAATATTTAATTATTTCTTATTTCTAAAAAAAACTCAAATAATCCTCAACAAAAATCTCAAATCACCCCCAATAACTCTAACAGTATTAAATTTAACCAAGATAATCCAATTTAAAATTGCCTTATTTTTTGGCGTTCCATACAAGATGTTCAACAGTTATCTCAATAGACATACAATAATTATCAAATATTTGGAATGTATATTTTGTCCAAAATTATCAAGTCAAATTTTTTTAATTGTATAATCAGGAAACTGTGCTCTTAATTTAATTATTTGAGCAAGTAACTTTGCAAATACAAGATTTCGACTAGATAATAAGCATGTGTGCGACCATCTGCTGGATGCGTCTATTAAAACCATAAATGGTCCACTTAGTGGGTTAATTGGTCCACAAATATCACCATGAATTCGTTCAAAAAATGTAGGTGATTCAATTTTCACTTTAGCTAGTAATGGTCTAATTATTAATTTACCTTAAGAGCAAGCATCACATGATAATTCATTAGATTGAAAAATCTTTTGATTCTTTAATGGATGTCAATGTAAGTTTTCAATAATTCTTCTCATCATTATGGATCCTAAATGACTCAATCAATTATGCCAATTGCAAATATGCCTGGATTCATGAACTTTAGGTTCATTTTTTAATATGTTTCAATTACTTTTACGTGAGTATACTATAATCCAAAAGATAGCAGGTAACCTTTCTAATATACATTTTTTATTTGAAACAGTAGATATAATATAAAGAGATTCTATTTCATTCTTTCTATCGGTCTCAATTTGATAACCATTACAGCCTATATCTTTAAAACTCAATAGATTTCTCTTTGATTGACTAGAGAACAGTGCATTCTCAATTGTTAATTTTGTTTCTCTAGGCAAAATAATATTTGCTTTTTCAATCCCTTCAATCAAGTTTGCAGAACTTGATATTGTATTTATTTTTACTTCCAACATTGTCAGTTTGGAAAATTATTTTTTATTTGTAAGAATTGTATGTGTGGTTGCACTGTCTACCAAACATAGATCTTCTTTGTTCATTTCTAAATCACCCAACGTATGAAAATGGTTCATATTTATTCATTTAAAAGAAAATAATTACAATACGTAAAATATACTTGTATATTAATAAAAAAAAAATATGAAGAAAGATAACAAAACAACAATATTATTCTAGATATTTTCAAAGTCAAAAGAAACATTTGTTGTTCCATCAATTGTGTCAATGTTTTCTTAGGAGTTTCGAAGATATTTGCCACATCCAAATTAGTCATGTTAGATGGATCGAATATATCATTATCTTAATTAATAGGCACAATTGGATTCTACATTTTTTTCCTTTTTTTCTTCTCTAAGGAAGCTTGATATAGATCAACTAAGTGTATCGATGTACAGCAAACGTGTTACCAATGTCCAGTCATTCCACATCGGTAGCATATTTCTTCATCATTTTTTTATTTTTATGAACTTTCTCTGTATGATCATCGTTTCGTGTTATTTTTTTAATTTCGATTATAAGAACGACCACCAAGGAAATAATAATTATTTCTTCCTCTTCCGCAGTCTTTACCTCGACCATGACCATGACCATAACCTCATCCACGATTAAAATTTAGAATATTTGCTTCAGGAAATGGTGTTGTTCCAGTTGGTTGAGATTCGTGATTTTTCATCAACAACTCGTTATTTTGTTCGGCAACAAGAAGACATGAGATGAGTTTAGAATATTTTGTAAAATATTTCTCTCAATATTGCTGCTGCAAAAGCATATTCAAGATATGAGAAGTAGAAAATGTTTTTTCTAACATGTCCATATCAGTAATTCTCTCTCTTTTAACAACAATTTTGAACTGATTCTGAATAATTCAGAATTGTAATTACTTACTGATTTAAAATTTTGTAGCCTCAAATGTATCCAATCATAATGAGCTTAAGGAAGATGAACTAATTTTAAATGATCATGCCTTTCTTTCAATTTATTCCACAATGTATAAGGATCTTTCACAGTTAAATATTCTAACTTTAAATTCTCATGGATGTGATGATGAAGGAAAATCATGACATTCGCTTTCTCTTAAATGGTCGTTGCATTTCCATCTTTAATTGTATTTTCGAGATTCATGGCGTCTAGATGAATTTCAGCATCAAGAACCCATGACAAATAATTGCTATGGGTATTGTGAAGAGTTGTAAATTCTAATTTCGTAAGATTTATCATGGTAATGCTATCATAAAATATTGTAATTATATTAGGAATTTAATATATATTAAATGTACAAAATAATATTTATTTCATTAATTATAACAAGTAGGGAAAAATCGACATATCGTTAGGACCTACCTTTGACGAAGGGGGTGGTCGGAGCTCGTGCTGATAACGTGTTGTAAAAACGGGACACAACTGAAATACAAAAATCAAGAAAATATATTATTAAAATAATAATATAATATAATATATAAATAAGGAAATTTGAAAAATAAGAAAATAAGTAATAAAACTAAAATCTCAAATTACTCCACTCTCTCATTTCCTTGGAAATCATCCAATTCAAGTGTGTCTCAAATCACCAAAGCCCTCTATTTATTAAAATAAAAAAAAAAGTCGCAAGTTGGTGGTGGAATATTTGGCCACTAACTAAAAGTGTATGGATTCTTATCACATGCATGTTGGAGGTGGCATTATTTGGACACTAAATTTCTATAAGACTAAGACACATGGCTTCAATGGATAATGGGCATCTATTATATTTCCCTAATATTTATAATAGTTATTATATTAATAAACTAAATTTTAAAAATTAATAATAATCGTAGTTTAGAGATTATATATATATAGATTAGGTTTATGGATCTTCTCTCCATCCGCCACAATTTAAATCTCTAGTTTGACTCGTACATGATCAAGTTAGAGATTTATGGCTCACTTAGGTTGAGAATCAACCTTAGAGAATTTTGACATCCTTATTTGAATAGATTTTTTTAATTAAATTTATAAACATTAATTTTTTATAAATATTATGGTATATGTGTTAAATAAATGTCCATCGCCATGTGTTAAATTATAACTAATTCATTTGTCGTCCATGTATCCCAATGTGACACACCATTATTAGTGTTAATTGGATCCACCACCTATTTGCCATTTTGCTATAAAAATATTTGTTTAATATTAAAAGAAATTGGAGATTAGGGGTGTAAATGTATAGGTTGGGTTGGGTTGGGTTAAGTTGGGTTGTCGGCTTGTATTGTTTTTTCATTTCAAACCCAACAATGGTTTAGCATTCTAAATGATCGTTTACCCTCTTACACAATCGTTTAGCTTTCTACTTTCAAACGATCGTTTACTTTTTAGGCTAACTTTTCATACAATTGTTTAACAAAATACTCCTAAGTTTACTTTTATTTAATAAATACTAATATATATATATATAATATTATTAATTCGGATTAGGCTGGGTTAAGTCGAATTTTTCAAACCCTACCCCAAGACACAACCAAACTAAAAAAATTAAAATTTTCAACTCAACCCAACCCACATTTTAAACTAACCCTACCCAACCCATATATTATGGACTTGGGTTGTCGGGTTATTCGGATTAGGCTTACAACCCTATTGGAGATAGTGAATTTAGTGGAGAATTTTGGATAATCTTTTTTTTTAATTTCCTAACTTCTTATTTCTATTATTTTATTTATATATTATATTTTATTTATTTAAATATTATATTTTTTCAATATATGTGTTTCTGTTGTGCCTCGATTTCACAACATCAGTATGAGCTCTTGTCAACTCCTCCGCCAAAGGTAGGTTAGATTTTATCTTAGTTTACTATAGAAATGTTATTTTGCATATTTGATATATATTATATTTCTAATATAATTATAATATTTTATGATAGTGTTACTATGACAAATCTTGCAAAACTAGAATTTACAGCCTTCCACATTAATGGTAGCAATTATTTGTCATGGCCTATTCTTGATGTTGAAATGTATCTCAACACCATGAATCTCTTAAATACAATTAAAGAAGGAAATGTAATGAACAATCAAGAAAAAGAGAAAGCCGTGATTTTTCTTCGTCATCACACTAATAAGGATTTGAAATTAGAATATTTAACAATCAAATATCCTCATATGTTATGGAGTAAATTTTAAAAAAAAAATATATAATCATTTACAATTAGTTTATTTTCTCCAAGCTCATAATGATTAGATACATTTGAGGCTACAAGATTTTCAATCAGTAAGTGATTACAATTTTGAATTATTTTGAATTAGTTTAAAATTGTTGTTACGCGGAGAAAAAATTAATAATAAAGACATGTTGGAAAAAAAACATTTTCTACTTTTCATATCTTGAATATGCTCCTGCAGCAATATCGAGATAAAGGTTTGACAAAATATATATTATGAACTCATCTCATGTCTTCTTGTTGTCGAACTAAATAACAAGTTGTTGATGAAAAACCATTTCCTGAAGCGAATGTTGTGAAGTGAATTTTAATCATGGACAGGATCGTGGTCAAGGTAGAGATCATGGTAGAAGAAGAAATAATTATTATTTTTGTGGTGGTCATTCTAATAATCCAAATTTCGAAAAAAACCAAACGAAATCATGATCATAATTAAAGTGAAAGCTCCATAAAATAAGAATTGAAAAAGTAATCATGAAATATGCTATCGATGTGGTATGACTGGACATTGGTCACATGTGAGGCCCTAATTTGGAGAAAGAAGTCTTGTAAAAAAGGACCCTTGTTGGAAAGTTATTTTGGATAAGTGTAGGTATGGGACATCCGCGAGAAAGGATGCGAAAAGAGAAAAGGCAACATGAAAAGAAATGCTTAATTTTAAGTTCTATCACGTGAAGATAAGTGACACGATAAAAATAAATAGCAAGGAAAAAGCTTGCATTGAATGCTAAGAGTTAGACGTTTAGTGTAATAAAGCAAGAAGAAGTACCTACGCCCAAGAGAATGAGGTGAGGAATTAGGTGCCCTGTTGAGATGACTTGACAACTCCCTGAGGAAAGTAATTGTCTATTGTTTTCTGATAAGGTAAAGAGAGTTAGGCTACTAAAGAGCTTAGCTTTCCAAAGAGATAAGATATGTGTCTCAAAGGAATGTTTAATCGCCACTAATTTTTAGCCTACATGTCAAGTTTGGGTTAGTTGCATGGCGTGGCGACTTAATAAGGTGACATGTGTAAGCGTGGAAGTGACACTTGGATGTGAAAGGTCACGATAAATAGTGCCAAAGAGCAAAGGAAAAAGAAGAGTTTTTGTTCAAAAATGTAGATTTCTTGAGAAAGATAGCAAACGAAAGTTTTGAGTGCTGAACGGTCAGTTGTGAGAATCGTTAGGCAAAAAGAGGAATCAAAAAGCAAAGAAGGAAGGAGTTGAGGCTAAGTATTTTCATGAGTGACAAAACAATTTTCGAATGTGATTTCTAAACTATTATTTGTGGTTAAATGTTTTCAATGCTTGAATACGAATTTATGAATTGAATGGTTTTTCATAAAGTAAAAGAGTATCTTTGTATAAATGAATGGTTGTAACAAAAACGATTGTATTTATGATCTTCGTATTAAAAAGAAATGTTTTATGAATGTGGTGTTACATGTATTCATTTGTAACCTTGTGATTATGTCTGCTACATGACTTTGATATTTTAGTGATAACCTATGATGCGAGTAAGCTATGAGCTAATATTCCCTTGTTGTTAATTGTGTGGATTATGTGTTGTCGTGTGGTATGATCTATTGCAAGATGTTAGTGGACATCACAGGTAACTCGTGTGATGTTGGTTGATTATGAATCCCAGATCTCAACTAGGGGAGAATTCCAGGTATACGCGAGGTTGTGATGAGATACTGATTGATTGTGAATTTTAGGTCTGAGAAAGATTGAATATGACGAGGCACTAGTGGAAATTTCAGGTAACTCCTAAGACACTGGTTGAGTGTGAATCTCATATTCAAGCGAGGGAAGAATCTCATATCTTAGTGATGAGCATTATTTACAAGATGATCTAAGGGCATGGTGCTTATGGCACTTGTTCTACTGATGGTTGAATTGTTTGTGACTTGATGCGATAAGATTTTTATGTTGTGATTTGACCTTATTATTGTTGAATTTGTTGTGTTTTTCCCAAAAAGGTTTCTCAAACTCATCACTCACTAAGTCTGTTTAACTTACATTTTAAGTTTTTCCCTCTCTAGGTTGTCAAGCGTTGAAGCCAAGTAAAGGATGGATTTCATGCGTTGTAGCCTAGTTAAGGAGGGAAGGCAGAGTTACATTTTGTAGCCCTATGCGGTATGACAGTCGTGTCATCTTATCTCACATCTAAAGAGCGAATTGGAAAGCGCATTGCTCCTTAGCATAGATGACTCAGCTAATAAGGTAAGGCGAGTGCAACACCCAGGTTGGTAAGGCCAATAATGGAGAGCTAGAGAGCCAAAGACCCGAGTCAGGGAAATAAAACCCTAACGTTGTTTCCAATGTTGGAATGTTGGACAAACAAGGTGAAGGACAAAGTAACATATTTACGCCTCTAATTACCTCGCCACAAGGAGCAGTGTTTGACGGTGAAGAAAGAAAAAGAGTCTCATACTCCTAAACACCTTGGCGCGAAGAGCAACACCTTGGTGGAAGAAGAAGGACGTGTAGATCATTTTTGGTTTTTTCTCTATGTGAGAAAGAAAATGAATGTATTTTTATAATTTATGAAGTTTGTAATACTTTTAAGTTAATAAGGAGAGGAAGTTTAACTTATTATTCCGTTGTGTTTATCTTTGTGTTTATCGCTTACAAGTTTCTAAGTTTAATTATTAAGAGCTAAGCAACGAAACCAAGTTGAAGAGTTGTTTTTCCACTGCAAGAAGTTGTGAAAGTTTCTAAGCTCAAGGAATGAGCTTTGCAAAGAGACAAGTGAAAGAGTTATTCCGCTTACTAGGCGTTCGTGAGTCATCTCGTGAGAAGGTACGTGATGGATGTCTAGGCGGCATGCTCTCCATCTGGTCGCATGGAGTGACATTTGGGGCGGGATGTGACATCACATATTTGTCATATATCGAAACACTTAGTTGATCTATATCAAGCCTTTCTGTAGAAAAAAAAAAAGGAAAAATATAAAAGCCAATTGTGCTAACAAGGTAATGATATGACTAAAACTACTGTGAGTTTTTTATAAATAAAATGAAGTGTCTCAAGGCTATGTTTGATGAGAGCAATCTATATTGCCCCTAGGTTAAGTTAATATATTATTTTACTTTTTTTAGTCTAATTTATCAAACTATGGTGTTGTTTTTGTGTGATCTTTTGTTGGTTGTTGTGTTTGTGTGTTTAAGGCGGCAAAATTTTGTTTGTTGAAATTTTTAGTCTGATCTTGTGTTTGTGAGTTTATTCGTAGAAATCTGGGATATGATGTTCATTGTATCTCTTTTGTTGATTTATTTATTATGTTTTGTATTTTCTTATGACATATTATAGGGTTTATAAAGTTTGTTACTTTGGTCCTAGGTGCATCACGGAATTTTGTTCATAGAGAAAATGTGCTATTTGCACTGAGTATTTGACACTCCACTCCCACGATATCACTTTCTTAGAGGAAGCTGGTGTACATCTAAGTTCTCTTACAAATTTCTATAAACTTCTATGCTCAAGGAAATGGGAAGTGCTCAAATTTCTTCAATCAAAGTCCTTTTCTACATCACATTCTCTTTTTGTTGAGTATACATGTCAATGGGGATTTGTAAGATAGTTTAGTTACTTTGGTGCACACGATTTTCTTTTTAAAGGATGTGTATCTTGGGAATAGAGTGCCTAATAACTCAATGCACTTGCTAAGCCTTCTTTAAGGACAACATTTTGTTGTGTGCCTTCACCCAAATAGCTGACTTCATAGGAACATCTCTTTCCTCATTTGTCTATTTTATTGTAAACAGGTCGTCTTTAAAGAAAGCAAAGAGATTGATATGGTAACCAGACAAGCAACTCATAGAGTTTCAAGAAAATTCATAATAAAGTATCAACGGTGAAGATTTTGCCATAACGTAGGATGCTAGCTGGCTATAATATAGAAGATAAAAAAATATGAACTCACCGAAAAACATGAAGGAGCTAGATGAACGATAAAGGAATACAAGATTTGACCGAAAGAAGAAAAAATGGACAAAAAGAGAGTTCAGTACAAATATTGTAGACAATATATTTTACCAGAGAACATGAAGGAGATGAACGGCAAAGTATAACAATACAAGATTTGATCGGGAGAAGAAAAAATGGACAGAGAGAGTTTAATTGAAATATTGTAGATAATATATTTCACTGGAAAAAATTAAGGAGATGAACGAAAAAGTATAACAATACAAGATTTGATCGAAAGAAGAAAAAATGGATAGAGAGAGAGCTTAATTGAAATATTGTAGATAATATATTTGTTAATTAAATTCAAAATTCATCTTTCTTAATTGTATGTCATATATCATAATTAGATATGATCATTCCAAACAAATAAATTAAATAAATAAAATATTAAACAATTAATAGTATAAAGTAATTAAATATGTAAGTTTTAATGTCCATAATAAAGGCAATCCAAAATATTTATGGTAAATAAACATATCACTTTTTGTATATATTTTTTATTTTAAATTAATAATAAGGTCAGATTCATTCATAAAATTTGTTAAATTTTATTAATGAAAATAATTAGAATTTAAGATATTTGTGAAATATTATTGTAGCCAGATTAGGTCATTCCTTTAAATTTTTCATTGTTTTATATAATGTTTATGGGTACTATCTAATAGTAAAAAGTATAAAAAAAGAAATTCTTTGTATATACATTCGAACCACTGTTGGTCATATTTCTCTTTATCGATGAATTGCTCGCAATATCAAGCACAAATATGGAATTTATGAAAAACTTCTATAGGCTTCATGAGCTTTTTGATTTTGTTACAGGAGCTGTAAATACCTTCACATCTTATTTTATTTTTTTAAGAAAACTCCTTTATGTTATATGTAGGTAAATTTTCGTAAATAAAACAAAATACCAAAATATTTACATCTCCTATAACAAAATCAAAAAGCTCCTGAAGCCTATAGAAGTTTTTCATAAATTTCATATTTGTGCTTGATATTGCGAGCAATTCATCACTACTCTTTCTTTTTCTTCTTTGCGATTTATTCATCTTTTCTTCTAGATTTTTTCAACTCCTCTTCTAGATTTTAGTTCTTCTATTTCTATTCATCTTCTTTTTCTTTCTTTCTTTCTTCATCTTCTTTTTATTTCTTATAGCTCCTCTTCCATAATATCAAGATCGTTTAAATATAATTTTAATATCATCTAAACAATCGTTTAGATTTGAAGCTTTTTTCCATCGTTAAAAAGAAGTACACAATTGGGTATCATTTCTTACACGGTCATGTATCATTACCTACACGATCGGGTAACATGATCGTTTAGAAGAAGAATTACATTCAGTGTTTAAGTATAATGAGACGTTTAGATTTAAGAGAACGTTTAGAAGAATTACATTCGTTTCGTTTAGATTTAAGAGAACGTTGCAACAAGAAGTTGTCGTTTGAGTTAGTTCGCAAGGAAGTAAGACGACGCAATAGGACATTCAGTGTTTAAGTATAATGAGACGTTTGGAGTTATTTTCAAAATGGAGCAAGACGTTGAAAATGTCTAATCTTGATTTTACAGGAGTTACGTGTAAGGATATGAGTTAAGCATGTTTTAAATTACACATAAAGCGTATACATGTACCACTAAAAGCAAGAGCTAGCAGGCAAATTATTATGAGTTTGAGTATGCCTAATCCAGTTTAAGCTCAGTATAAATAAAGGAAAAGAATCAATCAGATTGATAGAGAGTTTTCACTCTGAAATTTTAAGAAAAGTAAAGTTTAAGTGTGAGTTGACGCAAGGCATTAGGCAATAAGAAGAAAGTTGTTGTGAGTGACTTTTTCCAAAAGTGTTTATTATGTGAAAAGTTTTCTTTAAAAGTTCTTAATGATTTGTAATGGTGTTTCACATATAAATATCTTAAAGAGATTTCAAATGAAAGCTTACATTACTATCGAAGTATGTTTTATATGTTTTAAATGACTGGGAAACTTTGTTCAAACCATTAGTCTTCTTTTTCTATCAATGAGCTAATTGTTATGTGCACATAAGAAGTAAAGGCAATCATGTAGAAACGGACTGCATGCTGGAGTAAAGCTGACCAATGCATAAAACGTGTGTATTGTGGTTATCAGCCTAAGCAACAAGGAATGAATCAGAAAATTCCTGGATTATGTTGATGAAAAGGCCATCACAGTAGTCTAAATGCAGAGTGATGGGTCTTGGCGTAGGGAATGGTTCATATTCTTGACGAAATGATTATTTGAGACTAATGTGTGTTTATGCGGGTATGATGTGTTTACCCATTATTATATAAAACGATGATGTTTACGAAATGTATTCCAAAAAGGTTTTTCTTAAAAGTTCCTCACTAAGTCTTTTGACTTACATTTTGAGTGTCCACTTCTCAGGTGTTCATGCGTTAAGGCCAAAGTAAAGAAAGGTTGAGGAGCTTGTTAGACGAGAAGAGGATTTCAGGTGCTTAGATTAAGTTTTAATGTGATTTCTTTGTATTTCCACTGCAGTGTTGAAGAACATTTGGTTAAAGGTTAATAAAATAATATTTTGTCTTTTTCTATTGTATAATAAAATTACATTATATTGCAGCAAGTGAAAATTTCAATTAAAGATGTGAAGTCATCAGGCGATTAAGCAAGGTTTAAGGCCTACGCGAGTGTTCTAGTGTTTTTCTTTAGAGCCGCCAAGATTGCTCTAAGTTGTGTCGTGTACCGCATGACATGTTAGGTTACAGGGTAGGACATGACAAAGTTTAATCTTTAAATTGTATATTTATTTGGATGGATAAACTTAAATTATTTTAACTTTGTGTTTACTACATCTTAAAGTGTACTACATCTTAAACTTACAATTTTATTTCTATTAAAAAAAATTATTTTCCAATTTATGTCGAATAGAGTAATAGAAATAAAAAATTGAAAGGCTAAATTTCATTATATTTCAATGATATGAAAGACACAAATGAATTCAAAGTGGATGAATAAAATTTAAAAAAAAAATTGACTCATTTTAATACTATTGCAAGGCTTTAATTGACTCATTTTAATACTATTGCAAGGCTTTAACTAGGCCCCTTGACAAAAATTAAATTATGAATTTGCAACTACGTACTTCAGCATTGTGTTCATATAGAACATGTTTGTTATGGATAAATTTGGACGATAAAAACAACCTAAATTTGTTGTTACTTGAATTGAATGCAAAGAAGATGCGATATCGCAAAACAATATGGGTGAAAAGTGCTTCATGGGTCAACCTCAGGCTCTGCTTGAGTCAGCTACGGTGGGGTTCCAATACTATAAATACAAATTAAAAAGAAATTTCATTAACAACACTCCGTCTCAACTTTATATTTTTATATGTATTTCTCAAACACTTTAACTTATCCAAAATTGCTCATATTCAAATTTAAATATTACAGAATTAAACCAACACGTCTTAAAACTTTAAGGACAAGTTTGAGGCTATGAGGCTAGGAGTGGAGTGAACTATAATAGTCCACTTCTTATTTGGGACAAGGCTTAGTTTTAATTGATGATTGAGATTCGAATTAAAATAACTCACATGTCATTTTTATTCTTTAATTCTAGGGGTATTTGTTTCAAGAGTTGAGAAGTTCGTCAACCAACTTTCATACACCACCTCAGATGATTATCATTGCCCAATTATCTCCAACCACCACCTCCGATGACTCCACCAGAAAACTTCTAACAACTAATTCCGATGACTGTCATCACCAATCAACCTTGAAAATTCTAATAAAAAACTTTTAAGGTTTAGGCAAATCTTCAATGACCATCGTCGGTCAATCTCCGATAACTCTACTAGTGAACTTTCGACAATCAACTCTAGCAATCATCGTTACCGTTACCGATCAATTTTGAAAACTTTTAAGAAAAAACATTTAGTTTATATAACAAACAAAAGAAACTTGTACATTCAAATACTATTAAAAAGAGGTTTTATCAAAAGTGTTTAAATAAAAAACAATTTTTTAAAACTTTTCTTAGTCATTTCAAATATATTTTTAGTTTAATTATAATAATATTTTTAAAATACAGTACCTTGTGCTTTTCTCTATGCAAAATAATTTAATCTATTTGTTAAACTTATTAATAGTCATTGTAGTTAAATTTATTAAATGAACAATATAATTAACAAGATTTAATTAAATCATATATCAATTCCTATAAAATATGTTATAATATAAAATTGTAGAAGACATGCATCAACTAGTTTGTATAAACTAGTAGAAAGTACAATTCGAATATGTTTTTTAAAAAATGGTTTTTCATGTATCAAATATATATATATGTGTGCCAAAAATAATAGTGAAAAAAAAATAAACAGGACATAACACAAACTATAATAATCTCCACCTCAAACATAAACTATAATAACTCACACTATAATACAAAGCACCCCAAATACGGACTCTAATGACTCACAGACTATTATAACTCACATACAATAATAATCACAGATTATAATAACTCACTTTACGTCCCCTAAGAAACTGTAGACAAAATAAATATGACGCTAAATTTAGGTTAAATTATACAAATTAATTCTAAATATTACATTTTGTGTCAATGTGTCAAAAATACTCTTAAACTTTTGAAACACTTCAAAATACCACTGTCGTTAGATTTGGATGGAAATTGTGAGTGTTTTGCTTCAAATTATTCTTAAATTTTTACAAAGTTTCAAGAATACTCTTGTTGTTATATATGAATGCAAACATTTAATATTCATTTCAAATTCGATTCAACTTTAAAAGTTGCATTAATATTCTTTTAACTTTAAAAAAGAATTAACACTTCTACTATTAGTATAATGATCAACTTGTTTCAAACTTTCTTGATTTTGAAAAGAACTAAGTTTAAAACAAATTATTTTCTTTCTTTTCATATGAATACTTTCATTTTTTTTCTTATTTTTCTAATTCTCACACCAATTAAAAAAATATATGTGTGTATCACATACTCAATTACTAACAATATAATCTTGTTAAAACATATAAATCCTAAAGTTCCTTTGGTGTTTCGATTATTGTCCTACTTTTTGTTATAAATAAAAGTTTAACCAGTTAGCAAGAAGGTGAAGAGGGGAGGGGAAAAAAGAGAGAAAAATAGGGAAGTGATAGGTGATAATTGATATATTGAAATAGGGGAAAGAAAGAAAAAATCGAAGAGATTATAATGAGATTTAGATAGGAAAGATTTAGAGAAAATACATAAATTGAATACGAAATTTCACAAATATCATAAATTAAAATTTATTTTCTTAATTAGAAAAGATGATAATTTTTTTACAGTATTAACCTTACCATCATTATTAATTAGATATTATATTTAGAATAATATTTGAATGATTTTCTTATTGAAAATGAATTCAATTTATTATTATTTTCATAACTCCCTTACTTTAATGTGTATAATTAATATGGTAATAATTTGAAAGTATTTTTTCAATTAAGTATAAAACAAAATCTATTCTAATATGGAAAATTATTGAATTTCATTATAACCGTGAACCATCATCTTCTTTTCATCACCAAATTTTACCCAGTTTTCAACCGTCGCCGACAACCATTCTTCTCCATCACGTTAAGCGAATAACATTTCATTCATAAATTTCTAATTTTCCACCGTACATAATCGTCGCCTGCAACCCTTCAACATCCTTCACATTAACCTTCCTTATTTCCATAGATTTCATAGTATTCAATATCGTTGATCATCTTTTCATTCTTGGTCAAAGTTTTATTTTATCCTTATGTTGTTAATAAACTTCCGATTAGTATTATTTTTCAATTATTCTAATTATTAAACATTACATTAATTACAAGAACACATATATAGTACACATATTATACAGTAAGTCATTTGTTGTTTGACATCGATAAATTTTTATTATTATACCGTAACTACATAATTAAAACAGTAGTAAATTATAATATACAGTGATAGTATATCATCGACTTATATATAGTCTAATTTAACAATATACCCATAAGTTATAATCGTTTTCTGATGTGATTTATTATATATATACCATATATTATTTACAATTATACTAGTTTTATAATATTACAGGAAAATATAATAGTTTGTATATATGATTTATTATATATATACCACATCTTATTTACGCTTATACTAGTTTTATAATATTACCGCAAAATGTAATAGGTTGTATATGTGATTTATTATATATATACCACATCTTATTTATATTTATATTAGTTTTTTAAATTACCCGT
>JBBPDI010000023.1:866634-879993 GCA_037974545.1 Cucumis variabilis
ATCTTCTAAATAATTTGAAGCTTTTGTTCAAAGATCCTATGATAGACAAACTTTTTCGCCAGTGTGCAAAGTCTTATACAATAGATGACTTTGAATTGAATATGAGATGGATGGAGTCAATATACCCATCTATTAGAGAATATCTTAAGAATGTTGGTTTTCAGAGATGGGTTTGTGCATACTCTAAGGAAAGAAGATATCAAATGATGACAACAAATATTTTGGGAGTCTTTGAATTCAACGTTGAAAAATGATAGAAATTTACCTATTGCATCATTGTAGATGCAATTCGACAGTTACTCCAAGAGTTGTTTTATGAAAAAAGTAAATCATCAGCCTTTTTGAATAGTATTCTGACTAAATGTGTTGAAGGAGAGATGAAAAAGCTAATTGAAATATCACGAAGCTTCATGTAAGTTTTTTTTTTCTACTGGTTAATTGATATATGTTGTTGCGATTACTATTAGACTTATATTAGATTACTATTAGATTTCCATAAGATTGCTATATGTTGTTGTGATTAATATTATATGACCATTAGATTTCTATAAGATTACTATTAGGTATCATACTTTGATTTGATTCGTCAAGTTTGATTACTATTTTATTATTATATGTTGCTATTATTATGTTGAGTTAATTATTTTCTTGTTTTTGATCTAGGTTTGTCCTATCAGTGAGTTTGAATATCAAGTATACTTGATGAAAGTAAAAAAAAAATTTATTAAGTTGAATTATAGAAGTTGCACTTGTGTTTGAGATTAAGCATAATTAAACAAAACTAAAATAATTAATTTTTGGGGCATTATACAAGAATTTGAAGATGTCTTCATTTTTTAGAAATTCACAAATGAATTGGTCTTAATGTTGTATATAGGTGAATAGCCGTGAACATTGTACTGATGATCCACTATGTGGCCAAGAAAACCACAATGAGTGCATTTAAGCTGCTCATTCTTCTTTGTAGAACCATAATAGCTTTGAGATCTTTGATATCAAAAGAACTTTTTCACAGTAATAGCAGCAAGAAAGGCAGAAACGGTGAAAGAGCTTAGTGTATAACTCTTGGACAACTAAAGAAAAAACATATTGAATCATTGGTTATGGCTCCATGGGAAGCAACTGAGAACGAATCTAGGAGAAAAAATCATTTACGTCCACAAGAAAGACTAAAACATACTCGATTTGAAAATATTTCATTAAGATTCTTGATGGCTCCACAAGTGGGAAGTCGAATGATAGGAAACAAGTTCATTCCAATTACTCACCTCTAATTTTGCAAAGTATTTAGTTACAGAAGTCTAATATTGAACTAAATTGGATAACTCACATCGGAGTTGAAACTTTGAGGTTGATATTCTTACGTTGATAACATAGTTTCAGATCAATCCAAATATCTCCTATGAAATCAGATAAATTAACACTAGCAGTAATTTCCTTTGAAATTGAATTAAGGGATCCATGCAGTAACAATCACTATTGCAGATAATCCAAGAATGTTTTTTTTTTAGAAGGAAACAATTGCCCAAGGGGGGCCCATGAACAATAAATTTATTAATAGATAAGCATTACAAAGAGCTAGAGGGAAGCCCAAACACTTTAGATTAGGAGAGCGGGAAAATTGAGGGCAATGGAGTTGGGGGAATAGTCTTTGAAAAGTTGGTGACGACTACACCAAACACCAATGAGATTACAACAATGCTCCCAAAGATTTTATTGCTGCGCTCTATCCAAATCTTCCATAAAATTGCAGTTGAGGCAGTAAGGGCAACTGTGTTCCTTCTTGTGAAGAGATTTGAGCGGAGTAAAGAGGATACAACCAATTTCAAATCGTCAAAAGGGTGATGGATACCTGTTTGATGTTTCAAGAAGTCCCAGAGATATCTAGCCGATCTACAGTTCACCAACAGATGATTGCTTGTTTCGCACTCTGAATAGCACATGACACACCAATTTGGATTGAGACTTGAATTCGGGATATCTGCTGTGTTAATGCTTCCATGAACGATGGACCAAAGGAAAAATTTGCATTTTTTTTGAATCGAAGATTTCCAAAGGGAAGAAAAAAGAGTCTCCTCCAAGCTAAGGGTGGTTGCATTGGATTGAGTAGCTTTTTTGACCGAAGCAACTGAAAAGGATTTAGAATTTTCTAAAATCCATAACGGAATACCACTACTTTTGTCCTCTTCAGGGGAAGGCAAGCTTGAGGTGATTTGAGACCAAAGGGACGATTCTTTGTCGTTTAAGGATCTATGAGCATTAAGGTCCCATGTCTTCGTATTATTGTTCCAAAAGTCCTTGATTGAGTTATTTTTCACTTGATAGAGTGCATAAAATCTTGGAAAAGCAATGGCCAGAGGTCCATGAGTGCTCCAATTATCATGCCAGAAAAGTAAATTTTCCCTATTGTTAATCTTTCATCTGATGTTATTTTCAAACCAAACTAGATCTTTGGTGATACTTCTCCATGGAGCTTTGGCAATGCTGAATTTACTGATTGTGGGAATTTTACCTAGAGATCTTTGACTGTATTTTGCAAAAATGATTTTCCTCCATAAGGCAAGAGGCTCGTTAAGGTACCTCTAAAGCCATCTGCAAAGCAGAGAGAAGTTGGTATCATGAACCTTGGATGTCCCCAGCCCGCCTTTCGTGATAGGGGCAGTAACCTTGTTCCAACTGATTAAGTGGTAGCTATTGGTGTTACCAGAACCTTTCCACAGGAAATTTCTCCAAATTCTCTCAATTATTTTCTGGGTAGCGACTGAGGCTTTGAAAACTGACAGCTGATAAGTAGGTAGGCTAAGAAGAGAAGCTTTAATAAGAGTGACTTTACCTCCTTTGGAGATCAGAGAGTAGTTCCAATAATTTAGCTTGCTGTTTATTTTGTCTTCAATTTTTTCCCAACAAGAGTGGGAATTTGGATTTCCTCCTAAGGGAAATCCTAGATAGGAAATTGGGAGAAGGGTGGGAGGAATGTTCCATCTGTTGGCAATTTCATTCGTTTGGTTGTTTGAAACATTAACAGGGCTAATGGAGGATTTGGAAAGATTTATGTTTAGCCCAGAGGCTTTTTCAAAAAGGTTTAAAGCCAATTTCAAATTTGAGAGATAATCATCATTATCTTCAACTAATAAGAGGATGTCATCTGCAAAGAGGATATGAGTTAAGTTGCAGTTGTTGTTGAACGAGACTCCCTTTATCGAATTATTATTTTCCAGGTGGGCTAATAATCGATTCAAGTAATCCATGGCAATCACAAAAATGAAGGGGGAGATGGGATTACCTTGGCGAATCCCCCTTTGAGCTTTGATTCTTCCATGTGGTCTACCATGGATGAAAACTGAATACATAACATTGTCGATACATGCTTTTATCCAATTTCTCCATTTGGTCGGGTAGTTTTTAACCTAAAGCATGTAGTTGATAAAATTCCAATTGATCCTATCAAACGCTTTTTCAATGTCCAGTTTGATGACGAACCCCTTGGTTTTGCTAGCCTTCCAATAATCTACCGCTTCATTGGCCATAAGAATAGCATCAGTAATTTGACGGCCTTGAATAAAAGCAACTTGGTTTTGAGAGATAGTATCCGGTAGAGTGATCTTTAACCTATTAGCCAACACTTTTGCAATGATTTTGTAAAGGGAAGTGGTAAGACTGATAAGGCGGAAGTCCTTGGGCGAATTGCAGCAGTTCTTTTTGGGCATTAGGGCTAAAAAAGTGTTGTTGATATTTTTATTTATGATGCCTTTGGAGTGGAAATCCTCAAATACTCTCAAGTGATCCCTTTTAATTATATCCCAAAAGGTTTTGTACATAAGAAAAGGAAAACCGTCTGGACCGGGGGCTTTGTGTTGTCGTCGCTGGAAAAGACAACACTTTTAATTTCGTCCTCATCAAAAGGATGACAAAGGGAGCTATGGAAAGAATTGTCTATAGGCATCCAGTTGAGGTTCTCAATGAGTAAAATAGGACAAAAATCTCTATCAAAGAGTGATTCAAAACAGTTGCTGAAGGTATTGGCTATAGTTTCATTGGTTGTATAGGTGATACCTGTCTCATCTTTAATTTCAGAAATCAAGCTTTTCTTTTGATTTACAGAGCAGGTACGGTGGAAAAAACTTGTGTTTTCATCTCCGTCTCTAATCCAAAGCTTTTTGGCTCTCATGGCCCAAAGTTGAGATTCCTTGATTGATATGCTTAGAATATCTACTTTGAGAGAAGTGCACCTGATACTGTCTACATTACTCATCAAATTTGAATCCTCTCGATTGTCAATCTCGTCAATTTCTTTTATGATCGAGCTTTTGTTTGTGGCCATGGAATTTAGTTTATCAGTCTGCCACAACTTAACATAATTGGCTAAATTTTTGAGCCTATGGATAAAACTAAAACCAGGATGACCTTCGACCTTGGCATTCGTCCACCAGTATTCAAAATTTCTCTTGAAGTCTGTCTCTTTGAGAAGCATCGTATTTAGCCTGAAGGGGGCCAGCCCTCAACTTATATTAGGGGTTTCAAGAATAGGATGGTGATCGGATGTTATTCTGGAGAGGGCCCTCGAGAAGTTTGAGTTAAAGTTCTGATCCCATTGATAAATGAAAAGGAATCTGTCTAGACGAGAAAGAACTGGAGGGATTCTGAGATTGGACCAGGTGAACTTGTTGTTGAATAGAGGAGGGTCGAATAAATTATTAGTTCAGATGAAATTGTTGAACTTTGTTATACTTGTTTTGGCCGAACTAGTTGCATTGGTTTCCTCCAGGCTTCTTATAGCATTAAAATCACCTTCCAACAACCAAGGGAAATTATTTAGGTTGTTCAGCTTTCCAAGATCATCCCATAATAGGTCTCGATTTTTTTTGCTGGTAGGGCCATAAACGGTAGTTAACCACCAGATGATGCCTTTTGAAATGTAATTAACCGAGAATGTAAAAGCACCTTTTAGGTATGAGCAAAAGAAATGTCATAAGTCATCCATAAAATTAAAATCCCTTTCGAATTTCCTTTAGAGTCTAAAGCTACCCATTTAATACTGTTAGAAGGCCACAAGGATTTGATGATTTTTCTATTGATACTTTTTAACTTGGTTTCACATAAAATAACAAAGTCTGGGGAGTAGGACAAAATAGTGATTTTTATTAGGGTTCTTTTAGCGGGAGAACCTAACCCTCTGACATTCGAAGAGAGCACTTTCATTTAACACTGGTATTCCCCTTTAAACAAGTATCATCTGAGCTGTCCTTTGAGTTTGCCGAGCTGGAATTTTTTTCGTTGCAGTTGCTGTCATCTTTGGACCAGGGAGAGAGTTTGAGCTTATTTTTGGTAAGCCATGTGGAGAGTTTCTCTTTGAAAAAGTCAGAATGATCATTCCAATCTGTGGTCCTTTCAGTCGTTTTCTTAATTCCGTTGCATTTGAATTTACTAACGGCATGTAACTGTCTTTTTTTTGCTAGGTTTTGTCTGTAATAAAGATGGTGGTGTTTCTGGCACAACCTCTATGTTATCTAATAGTGGGTCAATGTTGATGCATGGATCTTTGCTAGATGTAATTTCAGGATCTGACAAAGGGAAGCTTCCTAGATGCACTGAGAGTTGCAAACCATTCATGTCAAATTCATTAATGATGGAGGAGGATTGCATCTGTTGAACATTTGGATTTTCCACCTTGCTTTTAATTCTATATTGAAGGGTTGGAGACTTGCTTTGCCTTCTGCTCTCACCATTTATCTTTTGCTTTTTGCCATTTGTAATTCTGTCAGGGGACCATCGAGCTGGTGCATTTTTGGGATTAAACAACTTTGTCTTGTTCCGAGAAGAATGAAAGGAGACCTTTCTTTTGGATGTGGTTTTAAAAGGGATGGAAACAATATCCTCCTTAAATGCATCTGATATGGAACGATCTCGTTTACTAGATTTGGGTTGCTGCTCATTGATGACGCTGTAATCATTTGCATGGGGGGAGGATCTACTATTTGGATTCTATTTTGAATTCTTCAACTGTTCATTTCTCATGTGGCTTCTCTCTAGAACGGTGGCTTTACCTTCAACGAAAAAATACTTTTCTGATTCCAGGTTGAATTCATCAAAAACCGTGGCTGCCTGTCGCTTGAAGGAGCTGTGAACGTGAGTATCCCTTTCCACCAACCATTTCCCTTCTGAAGGAGCAACAGTTTGAATTAGGAATTTGTTACTATCCTCATCAAACAATCTTATATGAGCTGGTACAAACCCTGAATAATTATATCGAACTTTAATTTTTGCTTCCACTAGGTTAGTACCTTCCGAAGTTTCAGTTGCAACTTTAATAAATCATCCACAAGCCAGACCTATTTGTTTAAAAACTTGAAGATTCCACATGCTTAACGGAATGCCTCTGAACTTTAGCCAACCCCCGTAGATCGGAATAAATTTTGGTTTTGCATGCAGTTCCGTTGACCATTTTTCAAACTTGACAAAATATTTTGCCACTGTTGTCCATCCTTTGTTGTGGCATAAAAGGGATGCTGGAAATGAATTTTTGAAATTTACCAAGGCTTTTTCTGGATGAAAAGGTTTGAAGTAGGAATCTTCCTCAGATTGCTTTTTTAAGTTATTCATAATTTTATGCCAATCATCATGAAAATACCTCCTGGTAACAATAACAGCATTGTCTAGAACTACTGGTGATTGTGGAGAAGTTTTTGTTGAACTGTTTGAGTCTGAAGAGAAATCAGAATGTGAATGACTACTGGTACTTGAGCTGCCTTCGGACACTGCATTCGCAAAGGATCTCCTTAAGGG
This sequence comes from Cucumis variabilis, assembly GCA_037974545.1. Classification (NCBI taxonomy): domain Eukaryota; kingdom Viridiplantae; phylum Streptophyta; class Magnoliopsida; order Cucurbitales; family Cucurbitaceae; genus Cucumis; species Cucumis variabilis. The sequence continues at coordinate 873,418 of JBBPDI010000023.1, forward strand.
GAATTCAAGTGGTGGAGAGTATGGATTTTTTTATATGGGTTTTGGACTGAAGTATGGTCTAGTTTTAGCTTCCACTTCTACATTTGGGGTGATCATTGAGAGAAAGGAAACCCAACCACTTTTATCAATGCCCTCTGGAACCAGAATGCAAGCTTTTCTCCCTTTGTAGTCGACTCTATATATTTCCGTTGTGCATCCTTTGTAGTTTCTGGTTTTCCTTATCCAGAGACAATGATCTTCGTTTCTGGTTTCTAGAAAGAATCGATTTGTGCTTGGAGTGGCTATTAGGCTTTTCATTGTATTTCTTACCCATTCGAGTGCCTCAGGAGTTACTTCCACCAAAAACGCTTTATGCGCACCCATTTCAGTCAGCCAGTATAGAACTGGTTTTGCATATTTGTCTAATGAGAGGACAAATTCCTTTTTTTCTGTTTTTCATGATCGGGGGAGATGCTTGAAGAATGCCATTGCGTAAGCTTGCTAGTTTATAGGTAGAGAAAAGAAAAGGTTGAAGATGAGAAATATGAAAGGGATGTGTACCTTTTAAAGATGTTGCATGAATAAGGATCATAATGAGTGTAGTAAATGCAATCTGAAGCTGAGAAGTTAATGTTGGTAGCCGCCATTTTTTAGACCTTTAACTAATAATATGTGTTTTCCGGCAATAAGTGATGCTGTTGCGACGGATGGGATGCTAGGAGATAGGAGAGAGGAGAGAGCGCCATTCACTCAGATAATCCAAGAATTAAGTAATTCTCCAATAGGTTTAGTCAATATACCATTTACAAACCCTAAGTTATTCTTGATAGTGAGTCCTAAAATCATGGCATTACTCCATGTGAAATAGTTGAACTCAGTGAAAAGAACTGAGACAAGAAGAAGGTTGGTGTTGTTCGAATGGTGAAGAAAGTAAGGATGTGGCATACTGACTAACAACTGATTGAGATAAAGGTTTAACAACTTATGAAGTTGATGAGAAAGATGAAGCTGTTATTCCAAGTAAAGGAAGAGGATCAGATGAAGGCATGTGATTTCAGGCGAATTGATGAAAGACTTCGTCAGAGAGAGATCAAGTAAGAAGGAAAGGAAATTACATATGATACCATATTGAAAACTTAAGTCTAAGTAAAAGTTCCCTTAATTTCTCATGAAAGAAATATCGCCTATAAAAAGGAAGGTGTTAGGTTGTTACAACTATATAACAAACAAATAACACTACATTCTAATACTATTATTAGAGAAAATGTCTTTTATTACAAAATTGATGGCATTGGATTGAAGAGTTTCTCTAAACTCTAGGATCAAACTCTAAAAAAATAATAAATAAATAAATATCGATCAATACGAAAAGTGAATACCTCGTATTGTTACTAAATTCAAGGCATTCAACGTAATAAATAAGTTTGGGAGGAGAGTGTGTTTTCTTTAGAGTTTAACTATGTCAAGTACAAATTGGTGCATTATCCATTCTGATGAATTGAAGAACTCGAAGTTATTAGTTGTCACGTCCTGCTCAAAAAGTCACTCTATATGATCCTGATGAGATGTGATAGCCTAAACATTCTACGCCAATCTCTTTGCGAGATAACACACAAAATGCCTAGTAAGCAGAATGAATGAACATTAAATTCAACGCAAGAACTCAATTTCAAATAACAAAGGCTTTATTAAGAGTAGATTAAGAGTACATTGAACTTGAGTACATGTTTTCTCAACTTCAGAAGTACAACATTCTAACACAACAATTTGACTCTTCTAGCCTAGCTACAATTATACTACATGTTATGCGAGTTGATATTGGCCACTGTCAAATGATGCTTTCTTATTATGGCACCAACGACAATCAAGGTTGCAAGTTCAACACTGGATGTCCTTAGCTACCTAGGGAAGGTGGAATAAAACAAAACATTTGAACGTTTAGACAAAATTGTCTAGTGAATGAGTCTTTTATCAACACTTTTAATGTAAGTCAAATTCTGCCCTAACGCATTACAACTCATTTCGCAAAATCATACGATACAAATAATGAGTTTCGATAATATAATTTATAGTTTAAAGCAAATCATTTCAATGTATTAGGCGATAGTACAATTCAAATTTCATCATTAGGCATTTGCATATCATATATGAAAAATCATTTTCTTTTAAATCATGTCTCAAGGATCATATTGAGTAGAAACTCATTCTACATAATTTATCACCCCATCATACCGCAAAATTATTATGCATATTAGTTACATCTTTGTACCCTTTTCTCGACTCATGCGTTTACCGCACCTCTTGCCAAGTTACAGTTATGTGAAGTAGTCTCAACCCATTTATCAATTTTTCATCAATTCTATCACGCATTATTGAAAAATAGATGAGACAATCAATAATATCCTTCAACTATATCAAAAGTAATTAACTGAGGTAATAGCTAAAGAAACAGAAAGAATAAACAACACAGAAGACTTTGATAACCTAGTTCGGCAAATACGGCTTACATTTGAAGAGCTTCTTGCTCTTCAAAAGTTTGTAACTTAAATACTAAAGCTACTTGAATAAGTTATCTCTACAACTTAATTATATAAACTCAGGCTCCCTCGGCCGGTAATAGTGAATCTCCTCGAAGACAAATTCAGGCTTCTCCTGAATTCATTGACCACTGTCCAATTATCTCAGCTTCGTTCATATTTCTTATCAATCAATACTCCATCAAATCCCTTGATGATCTTGAATAATTTGTCATACCGCAGAAGCTAACTGAGATACTTTCAAAAAACTTCTTCAACAAATCAATACTTTTCCGAATTGAAAGTCCAGTATCGTCACGCTCAACTTTGACAAGAAGCTTCAATATATATAGATCTTCTCGATCTTCTTGTTTTAAAAGATATAGATCAAGATTTCTAATAAAGAGGCCAATCTTTTATCTTGTAGAATAAATAATAATTTATCCTTTATAGAGTAACCAACTATCATTAAATAATAAAACAAATTCTTATTAAATCTTTTTGACAAAAATACCAACACGGATAACACGTTTTCCATTGCTAGATCACATAGCAAGCGAAGGAAATCCTATATCAGGTCACACGGGAAGTGTGAGACATTCTATTCCAAATAACACAGTAAGAAAAGAACATCTTATCTCATATCACACAACAAGAATAAGACATCTCATAGCAGATCACACAGCGAGTATGAGGCATCTCATACTAAAATATAGCAAGTATGAGACATTGCATCGTATATGGTACAAAAGATTACTTCGTTTTGCCATTTCATCATTTCAACAAATGTCAAATCACGTGCATTTTTAAGAAATGAGAAAATGAAAGAGAAATCATATAGTTCAGAGTTTCCATAGAAATACATTTAAGGATCTAAACTCATTAGAAATTCTTTTATGTTTGAAAACTTTTTTAGGAAGAACCACTCACAATCACAATTAGCTAGTTTCTTTGCTTAGCTCCTTAGCCAAGAGTTTCCTTGTACTTCTTTGCAATTTTTTGTCAGACTCAAGCTTGTTTTGGATCATTGAAAACCTTAAAACTTTCTCAGTTCTTTCTAATTAAGTAAGCTCAGGGTAAAAGCAACTTCAAAATGGCCAGACTTTACCTAATTATAAGTCTCTTTGGTAGAGTCTCCCATGTTAAAATGATTACTTCTCTTTGGCGATGAGAATGGTCCAATATCAAAACGCCACATGTCACTGCCACTTCCTTATCCTGAATTTTGATTGGGTGAAAAAACTGTCAAATCAATCGCTGACTTTCATACACAAGGATGGCGTCACTACTTCCTGGTGAAGTGACCTAAAAACTCATAACATTTTCTCATGCCGCTTTAAATGCATAGATGTTTCACTTATTCACCATTTGCTCTCCTTCGGTCTCGAACAAACTTGAACCTCTCAACAAACAAGGGCAACACCATAAGAGCTTCCTCACTATGCTTTAGAATTTCAATGAGCTTGATGAGTGGGCTTTAACACCTAGGAAGAGAGTTCATTATGCTGAATCTGAGACTTACTATACTTCTTTAAAGGGAGCCTAAAGTCAATTGAATTCTTATTCTTGTGAGGAACCTATGGTTTGTTCCTAAAATGAAGAGAGTTCATGAATGGTATAGAATGAAAGGTCCAATCTAGTGAAAGCTTGGGAGTTTCACAAACTTAAGGGAGAGTAAGTTTATCACCACTAAATCTCACCTACTTAGGAGGACCTAAGTTCTAAACAGAGGGACTCTCACATTCTAGGATGAGCCTAGGTGTTTACTGAGTTACGTTCTACGATTGTCATTAAAATATTAAGAGCATACAAATAAGTACAACGTTGTAATCACTTGATCCAATTATATTAGTGGATTATTTTTCCTAGGCACCTTACTCCACTAACGTAAGTGTTATTTCATCGAACTCAACTGAATTACAAAATCTTGTATGTCACTACCATGCATCTTTTTTTTTCTATTGATTTACTATTGTCTTCTATGTACTTGGTATCAACGTGTTGTGTGACATTATCTTTTACGAGTGTGAGAGAACTGCTATTCAAAATTTCACATCCGAAATGAACAAATAGAAATGAACTACCATTTAATGTTTAAGAGAAAAGTAGCTCTTGGTCACCCCATCACTAGATATGTACCCTAATTTAAACCAAATAGTTTATTATATATTCTCACCAAACCTCAAAGCTTCCCTCGTGTAATTTTAGGAGCAAGCTATGAGTAGTTGAAACTCACTCTAGCTTGAGGAACAATATATTTAAGATCATTTTGATTACACCTCAATCTAATCAATCAATCAACATCTCAAGCTAACAACATTTTACACCAATGAAATCATAATAAAATTATAAATCAATTGATTTCGATATGAGCTCATCTTCTCTAATAGTTATTGAGATGATCATCAGAATGATGATAATTGATAGCTAGATAGATCACCTACGAGGATGGGACGAGTGATCCAAACGATCAACAATGAACGACAATAGGATCAGTGGTGATTTTACAGCTACTGCTTCATACAAGAGTCTGAAGATAATGGAAAACTGGGAGAGAGCATATCTGGAGAGAGACTAATTGAAGGAGAGGAGAGTTTCCAACATTTTCTAACAGCAAAATCCTACCGTTTTCGTTCCTTTTCTTTTGATCAAAACCCTAGTTTACATGAACTTTGATTAAGTCAAAGCTAGTCAAACTTCATCATTTTAGTTTGGTGGGTCGGCCAATTTAAAGCCAAAGAGCATCTCGCACTAGGTTTGATGAGTCCAGAAAATGATACTTTTCTTTAACTCATAAAATTAAAAAAAAAAAAAAAAAACTAGAACCTAAATAAATTAAAAGGCTCAAAATTCAATAACTTAGAGAATTCATAATTTACACTCACTAAACTTAGAACATTACGTATACTATGCAATATTATTTGATCATCCCTCTTTAATCATTTAACGTTTCACATATGTGTATACTTAATCATATCTAATACAGTATAATTCAACTAAGAAGTTTTATGTACATTGAAGACGTAACAAATCACTAACGTGAGATCCTTATTGTGTAATTACACGATAAGATTTCATGTGACAAAAGTAGCAAAAACACATGCTTAATTAAGAATGTGTTCTCTTCTCTCCCTTTCTCCTTAGTGAAAACGCATGTTTAATCAGACTTAGTTTTTTATGTTTATCTCAGACGTTGCATGAATTAGTTCATTAATTTAACGTTTCAGCAAATCGAATTTCGAGTTGCACGACCGTCATATGCTTCCACGAAATCTAACTTCCTTCCCATAAAGCCCTATAAATCTTTTCACAAAACATACCCTACAAATTTTTATATATATATATATATATAATAATAATAATAATAATAATAATAATAATAATTCATTCTAATAATAAAGGCATTATTGGGTTGGGCTTTTTCTTTCTCAAAGATTATTTTTCTCTTTCTCATTGGTAGAACATATCCAGGCAATGAAGCAGTGATAAGCGAATTTTATTTGCCGAGAATGCTTCATTCAATATCACAAAAATACAAAAAAAATATTGCTTTTATTATTTAAAAGCCCATTTTTCTTTTGCATATTCTAAAGTTGGCTTCACAGAAGCTCTTTTTTCTTTTTCTTTTCTTTTTCTTTTTCTTTTTCTTTCATTTAATTTTTAATTATTAAGTTCCTTTCATTCAAAGATTCTGTTTTGTATGAATATAACACATCCTTCTGCCTTTTGCACCCAGTTGTAGGACCACATATGTATAGGCCATAGGGTATCTTATAGTCTAGGTGTATTTGATATGTTTTCTTCATTCATATTTTCATAATTTTTAAATAGTGATTTCTTGGAATGATTTTTCGGTACTGAAACTAAAAAGCATGTAATTATGTTTTTCAAAATATGTAAAAGTCAAGTATGTTAATTTGAAAACCCATATTAGTCCATTTTTTTAAAATAACCTCTAAAGTTGAAAGGTAATGAAAATTACCACTTAACTAAGCTCTCTTTACAAAAAAATTGACCTCAATTAATATACAAAATCAAAGGAGAAAATCAAGATGAATCTCTCAAGGTTGAATAAAATTCA